>SNQJ01S0032469.1:37502-82435 GCA_010110895.2 Picea sitchensis | reverse complement strand
AAGATTTGAGTTAGGGGTTTCTTCAGCGTGTGTAAGAAATGTTGGTAAAGATAATGATGACAAAAGCGAGGAAATTATATTTACTTATTAATGGATTTATATGTGGGCTTTTGAGGAATTAAGGTGAGGCAAAGATATTTTGGATTCCTCTATGATGCAGATGAACATTATTTTATATACAGCAATTTATTTGTGGATTCTGTTGGCAATTCGTTTCATTATAAAATCTGCTAAAGTGTGCAGAATTAGGGTATAGTATATTTTGTTTATGATATGGATATAATGCTGACATTGCATTAAATTTAGAAAAACAACGAAGAAGAATCTTGCAGATTATAAGGCCGGATTCCTGTCTACTATGCAATCTAATTGGACGTTATAACTATGCATTCCAAACCTGAACCCATTCTTGATAATCAAGACATATTCCAATATCAGGCTTGTATGAAACTGAGTTGTTGATGCAGGAGCATCAATTGGCTATATTCCAAGAGCAGGCTTGTGGGAAACTGAGTTGTTGATGCAGGTGTATTTGTTGGCTCTGTGTTAACGGTGTTGGAGTTTGTAATGGCCCAGGTTACTTAAGAGAATACAAGCAAAGAATTAGCCATGTAATAACCAAATCTACCACTGAATTATCAAAAATAATCCAAATAACCATTAATGTTTCAATAAAACACTGAAGAGTGAGGAACTTACCTATGTTGAAGAACCGAATTACAACCTGGTGAGTTCATAATTGTAGCCATACATTGTCGGGGGACGACTCTCCACCCAACCGTAGACCTTGCTACTTAATCATTAATAGCAGGTCACCCTCGAGCCCTCAACCTATTACTCAACCAACAATCTTAAGCCTTGTTCTCTCTCTCTATAGATCAACCAAAGAGAGATGCCATTTTCTCATCCTTTTCCCTCTTTGTAGACTCCATCCGTGGTAAAGAACCTAATCCCTAGGGTCCATTATTTAATTATTTATTATACTTTAGGGTTTCTCCATTAATCATGATTACTTATTTTACCATTTTCTTTAATTACCCAAATATCCATAATAAATACTTATTATGCCATGTTTTAAAATAATTATTATATAATTCTTTAATATTATTTATTCCAATAAGTATGTATTATGACCGTTTTAATAGAATTATTATATTCGTGATATTATTTTTTTGTAGGAAAAAAGCGTAACTTTTATTAAGACAAATAAAAATTACATTCTGAATAATGCATGCATAAACATGTATTTAGTCGAAAAATACCTTTCATCTGAGGAAAGAAACAAAGAATGACCATGTAAAAGTGGCCCCAATAATGTAAAGAATCCTCATAATCAAAACCAATAAAACACTGCCATGAAAAAGCAGCAGAGACAGACCCCAAACACAACTTGGATGGACCAGGCTAGAGAGGCAAATAATCCCCACAAGATCCAGAGCCGGAGGGGAAAAAACAAGGAGTCATGCATCCATGGAAGAAAAGAAGCCAGAAGTTGCATGCCCAAAAAGGGCCTCAAAGTGTTGACCATGGGACTCAAATCAACACCGCACGCCCAAAAAGAAAAGGACCTCAAAGCTCTGACTCGAGACACCGAAGAAAAACAACAACCCCAACATCCGCTACATGAAACTCTAGAACCCATGAGGAGTGCAAAGACCCCCCTAACCATCAAAGCACTAGGGAGAACCCTAACTTTGCATCAAGCCCTGAACAAACCAACAATAGTGAAACGGCCCGAAACCTCCACGAACACACATGGCAGCGTCAACATTTGACTCGGACCGTGAGGACAAGCTATCAAGAGACCGGATCTGGATCATTTAAAGGAGAAAAAGCTGCCGCAAGGCACCAAATCAAGAATATAGCACCCAAATCCAAACATTAGACCAGAAAAAGCAGAGAAAAACCTCGAAAAAAAACTAGATCCGCTCACTGGAGGGCACAACCACCATCAAAGAGAACCTCCGAGGATCAACCAATCCCCACCACCAGAGGAGCAGCCAGAAGCAACGGATCCACTTTGAAACAAAAAGAGACCCACAAAACCAACGACTAGAGCCTTCAAGAACCCCAACACATCCGAACAACAAAAACAAAAACGGATCTCCAACGACTGCCTCATCAGCAAACCGTGTGCACTCCAAGGAAAACAGGCCCGAGGTCGCCTTGGCTCTGCAACCACCGAGAGGAGGATAACAAGCAAGAACTCGACGCGGAAAGGGATAGTGGTATGCGGTTGAGGAAACCCTAGCCGCAGACCCCTCCATATGATTTTCAAACTCAAAGATTCATATTCGTGATATTATTATTATTATTTATATTTAATAATAATATGGGGCATGACAGAGTTAAAGGGAGGATTGTGCATGTTGTCGGATCCCTCAAAGATCGATGTGTGCGCATTGTAAAGGCATGCACAAGCTGTTGGATCCCTTTCCCATCAATGATGTGAATAAAATGGAGTCCCATGGGTTACATAAACGAAGGTTGGAGAGACTGAGCCCGCTAAATTAACTACATGGGTGCAGAATGGGATGAAGGACGATAGAAGGTAATTTAAGCTTGTGAACGAAAGGAGGGAGGGGGCATTTTGATTGAAGAAGACCTAGAAGATAAAGGAACGGAGAAGAAGGCTCTTATGAATTTTCATTTTTATAAGCCTTAGACAAGACTTAGATGTGCAAGCTCTCTGTGAAAGAGATGCTAGCCCTCTATTTTAATAAAAAACTAGAGAACCCATTTTTTTTTTCAACCTCTTGTATTTTTCATTTAAAAAATCATTTCATTGTCTCTAAGGGGATTTACATCCACAATATTATAAAACATATCACGGCTTAAAGACATTTACAATCCATCTCATTTTATAATAATAATAATAATCTAATTTTAAGGTCACAGCCAAGCCAGACACCAAATTGGTAAAACACCTCAAATAGAGGGTCACATGTCATCACTAAAATTGATCAACAAATGACATATAGTCTCATTGAGTCTTATTTGTAAAATTCTCTTGTGTGAAATTGATTGGTCCAACTTGTATTTCATCCATTGGGCTTTGTGAAAGTGCATTTGTTGATTGTGTGGTGTTTGTTGCTTCTATGATATCATTGTGTGCTCTAAGTTTAATTGCAACCCTTGAGGTGGTAGAAGAGCTGGTTATTTGGCATCAAGTTTGATACTACATTGTGCTTTGTGAAAGTGCTTTTGTTAATTGTGATGTTTGTTGCTTTCATGATACTATATGATACTGAAAGATAGACATCCACATAACAATAAGATATATCCTCGGGGAAACCCTCAAGGGAGGGAAAACCTTACAAACTTTCCTCAGTATAGATTCCTCCAACATATACAATGTCATACAATGTTTTTTCACGAAATCAAGACCAAAGAGACCCAGACAAAAACCAAGAATAGCCTCTTAGATAAGTGTGTACTATTCTCTTGTACTTATATTCAAGGAGTGATCAAAATGACTCCATATAACCTCTATTTATACTCTAAAAGACCTAAAAGACATGACTTATCAATAAACCCTTTCACAATTACACTTAGGAATAACCAATACAATTACAATTAGGAATAACTTTCGAAATTACATAAAATCTCAACACTCCCTCTTAATGAGGAAGATATTCTATCCGTCACAGACTCTAACACTATTGCCATCCACATGAGTTCATGACCATTGACTATCATACACACAAATCTATACATCACAGGAAATTCATAGTGACTTCACAACATGCATCCATGGTCGGTGGGTAGCTCTCCAATAGTTACAACATGTCATCATGAGACTATCCAGTTTCTCGTAGAAAACTCAGATATCTTATGCATGACATCCAATACCCTGCGATAACATTTGTACCTCGTCTCTTCAGCATGCATCCAGGGCTGGTGGGTAGCTCTCCAATCGCTACAACATGTCATCATGACATCCACTACCCTGCGATAACATCTAAAGCCATCACTCCCTCCAAAGAGGGATTACGTCGAGCTTGTCCCTGAAGTACTCTAACTTTGTCCTTGACAACGGGTTTGTCAGCACATTCACAATCTACTCATCGGTAGCCACATATTGGAGCCTCACTACTCCCTTCTACACCATAGCCCTGATATAGTGATACCTAATTTCGATATGCTTTGACCTATCATGAAACACAGAGTTCTCTGACAACTTTATACAACTCTGGTTGTCGCACAAGATACAGGTCGTCTCCATCGCAATATCGAATAATCCAGTCAGCAATTTCAAAAGCCGCACTGCTTCACGACTTGCTGCAAACACTGCCACATACTCTACCTCAACCATATTGAGTGCTACACATGACTGCTTCTTATTGATCCATGAAATCATACTGGATCCCAAAGTGAAACAACATCCAAATGTACTTTTCTAGTTTGCAACACTACCGACCCAATCTGAATCCAAATATCCAAGTAGACTGATCTCATTGTCTGCAACATACTTGAGCCCATAATCCATTGTACCTTTAAGGTACCACATCACATGTTTTACTAAAATCAAGTGAACACGTCTAGGGGTCTAGGGTCAACCATGTACTGACTCAAGGTGTTCACAACAAAACATATATTTGGTTGTATATTCGTCAAATACATCAATGGTCCAATCATATGCCTGTATAATGTAGCATCCACAACCTCTAAAGTCATATCATCCAACAACTTCATATTTGATGCCATTGGTGTAGCCATCAGTTTACTGTCCAACACCTTGAACCTCTTCAGAATATCCACAACATATTTTCCCTGACCAAGGAAGATCTCATCTGTCATACTTCTAATCCCAAATAGTAATGTATGAGACTAAGATCCTTCTTGTCAAACTCATAGGCCAATTCACTATGTCATTGAAAACAAACCCTACTGTCCAATCTACCTCATTGGCTACTCCCTCTATGACTGAGGCAAAATCCATACCCCGACCCTCCTGACTGGATGCCTCCTCTATGAACCATGATTCTATCATGAATAGAAGGCATGCACAATTGTAGCCCAATCAACATATTAATGCAAAGAGTATTCACAATAGAACACTATATGCATCATTGGTTCCTCACGTCTTCTATAATTGCAACAACAAATTTGACAGACACCTCTCTATGCAACAATAACATTACCTCTTTTCCATTGTTTCCCCTTGCATATTTCCAAATGCGCCTTCATAAACTCATACACCCGAATCATGGTTCTTTCCATCCGAGAGGATTCTCTTTGCATTCCCAATTGGCTATACAATGGATTTGCATTCAACCGATCACCTCTTTCCTAGCCATTGCTTCCAACAACAAATTGCAGGTAATCCAAAACATGGAAACCATAGTTCTTCTCTTGTCTTTTTCCCAAGGTAATCATTCCAATCTTACGCTTTTCCATATGCATTTATCGTGAATAGCATTCGACATAAGCATGTACCAGTGGTTCAAGTGATCGTGACATACTTAACAATGCCAAACAATTAGTATCATAACTGACACTGACTATGCCAAAGACTTAGCTCCAAGCAGATGAAAACACCAACCAGGAACAAGGTTCGTCTCCCAAAGCATTAATCTTGTAGTTGGACAACTCCTCTTTATCCCTGGCCTTAAAAAAAATTTAGGCTATCATACCAAAATGATGCATCATTAATGATTCCCACAACGTACAAGAAGGCGGGATGGCCCCTACAGTTTTACATTGCACGTATTGGATCATTGTTGGTATCATAAATAGTCACGACAATATATTCTTGTATAGGCCTCTCTCACAAGCCTCTCTAGCATATGTATTCACACCATATTGTCGTCAAAGGCATTCTCATTTCAAATTATACAAATTCCTCCCACAACATTCTCATGCTCATAAACCCATTGGCATTTTATCAATATACAGTGTCATCATCTGCATTGGAGGATTTGAAACAATGCCATCTTCTTTCTCTTCCTCATGGTAATGACATTAATTGGAGATTTTGAAACGATGCCATCAGTCATTTTCATCGCTATCAGCGCCACATGGTGCACACAGTCACATCCAAAATTAAATGGATTGAAAATTGCAAATCCCATTTTGTCTCACCCATGATCACCTAATTGATCCGATCTCATGAGTTTTCACATTGTTATTCAATGTTTTAATTTTAATATTTTACCAACTCACCACATAGATTCCTTATCTCGATTATCCTCACCTCGGATAGATGAGACATGGTCGCTAAAAAGGTTGTGCACAATGAGACCCAATTCTACCATTGAAACCATCGATCAAATAAATCGCTTAAAATACAACACTTTGGTGGATCCTTCTACTTGGTAGTTCCACCGTTTTGGAAGCTCAATGGAAATGTCTCACAAATTTCCGTAGAGGTTGTATTTTGGTATCATGATATCTCCACCAACTTCGACAACTCCACAATAGGAAACCAGGCCTATGATATTTTAAAGAAAGTCATAGACGTTCATAGGATCATGGGCACCGTCGGGGCCCTGAGCTTCAAGGATTTCCAAAGCGCACAACTCTAAGTCTCCCTCATCACATTTCTCTATGTAGATCTGTTGGACACCATGGACCATTCTATGTCAGACCATTTGGTCTCCAGATTAAAGTCGAGAGGAGGAGCACTCAATAATTCATTTGGATTCTTCACTTTCCAAACAGAATGAAACTCAAAGACAATATTGAGTATTATACTCAATGCCAATGCTGTAAGATCGCTCCCCACCATAGTAGATCCTGAACATGCCATTCCTGGAAGAAAATAAGCCATGACCACACACATCATAAGTCTTCTGCTATCAATCACCAACTTATTTTTTAACCAAAATGGCCACCACCTTTTTTTTTGTAGTTGTTGCCTGAATATACGTTGATATGCGAATAATCAGTAAAAGAGAGCAATTGGATAATAAAAGCGCTAAGAACAAGAGCATGTCCTGGAATCCAAATATCCCTCCTCTTCCACGCCTTCCACACATCCCATAAGGGAAAAAAATTTACTGGAACTAACCAAATGCAACAGGCTATGAGATCTTCTATCCTGGGAAGAATTATAACATGCACTTTTTTTTCCATATTTATTACACCCAAGACGTTTCTTCGAAGAGGGCGTATCCATTGTACTTTGGAGATACGACGATGGGATTTCCATTTTTTATTCCATATTTACAGTCAATGGATTCATATTTTGGGCATGGAGCCAACTTTACAGCCACAAGTGCCACTATTCATGACACTGATTCCTTCATTGCTCCCATCTCTCTCACTGTTCATATCAATCCCACTGAATCCAAACGCAAGCTACAGTTAATCATATTAGGTGGTGAATAAGGGATACGTCGCTTTCTTGCAGTTAGTTAATGGGACAATTACAAAGATGCTGGAACAAGTGTTGAGTTGTGGGAAGCTAAAATTAATTCAAGGTGGGTTTACCCACTCAGGAGTAGAAATTAAATACACTTAAAATGGTGACTCTTCTGCGACATATTGATATAAATAAGAAGGCCTGATACTCCTTCAAGAACCACCTTCACTTTGCTCATTATCTGTGAGAATAGCACATTGTGGAGAATAGGAGAGGGAGAACTAAAAATTAAACATATCTTGAGAGAATTTGTGTGGTTTGGCGCATCTCTTGTGAACATTGTATAAGCCATTTATGATATAGGAAATTTTTGTTGTGTTTTCTTCCCCTAAGGGGTTTCCCAAGATAAATGTTGTGTCTCTTGTGAATGTGTGACTCTAGGTGATCTGTTCTGTATGCTCTTCAGCTCTAATGATAAAGGGCTTATAATAACTTTAAGCATTAACAGTATCAGGCAACCGAAGAAAGCACAAGACAAGAGGAAAAACGTCCTTGTTACCGTACCCCAAAATTAAGGTTTTGCAAGTGGTAATACCGACCACATAGAAAGTTTTGCCCTCCCCCAAGGATAATTTGGCACCTAAAAGCATAACTTTAGATTGATTCTTGGATCTCCCGAAAGGTGAAACCCCAGTTTTCACAAAAGACTAAATTATGGAAAACTGGAGTGCAGAGGTACTGAAATTGCCCAGTAAGGAAGCGCGGTCCGAGAAATCCACACTATCAGATTTGTGGGATGGGCTTGGTTCTCAAAATCTGAGAGAACCACCAGACTTCTTCGCCTCGATGGCACCTCTGATGAGATAAAACTTGATTTCCTTTCAGTTTTTGGTCATTTTGTTTCAAGAGTACCGAATGCGCAAGCTGCTTGTTGAAGAGAATTAAGGCATAGACAACTTCGTTGCACAGGAAGTACCGGGATGGTCAGTCCTTGAGAGGAAATGACCCTATTCAGATTTATCTGAAAAGAAGGGTGAAGATGCAAGTAGAGAAACGAAGCATGAAGGACTCAATCAGAGAACTCGAGAATCATGTGATTCAATCCAAAGGCCACTTTGATCTCGTGTAACATGATCAAAAGAAAATCGAAAAATGCATGATGCTCTAGAAAAGCAAAACATGAAGGAAAGAACATCAATGTCGAAGATGAATCTCGAATATTTGAAAATATCAGAATCAGAAAGGAGGAGAAATGATTCAAGAATACTTCTCTAGTTTTTGAGACAAAAGAACAGGTTTGAAGCGATTGGAACACCATCTGACGAACAAATTTAATTAGCTTGCTCTAAGTGGTATCCTAAGACCGGATGCCTTCATCCAGTCATTATTTGGCAGAAAGGAGAAACTACATTGTGAAAGCCTATGGGAAGAATTCAAACAGGAAGAAACAAGGGTAACAGTGTGACACACTACTAGCAAAGGACGTGAATCGAAGGCCTAGCTTCTCGCCCTGGAGGAGGAAGGAAGAAACCCTAGCAAAATGGAATCTCATAAGAACCACAAACCATCAAATAAGTTCAACAAATCAATAATCTCATTCAAGATTTTTTAGGAAAAGGACAATGCAGAGGACAGATCTCTCATCCTATACAATGCTATCAGTGATAAGATGGGACACAAAATGGGAATATTGAAGTGAAGAAGAAGAACTACAAGAGAGCACAAAAGGCAACATGCTCACATTTTTGAAGATGAAGAACCACCTATGAGATGATTGGGACCATCTTGAATCACGGCTCTCTCCAGGGATCTATCACTGGGAGGAACACATGTTGATAGCGGTGCATAAAAACATATGATGGGTAAGAAAAAATACTCTCTTTTGTTTGGAATAAGAAGTTTTCTGAAGAGAAACAACTCTTGAGATGTTATGTTATCCACATCAAGGAATAGGAGAATAAACTACCAGCTAGATTGAAAACTCCATGTAATGAAGGGCGTTACTCTATGTCTGAGACTAAGAAGGGCTACTCTCACCATCATCTTTAGACAATAAAGGCTACCGTTGCCTTCATAGATGGAGAATTTCTTTTATGGATACAGGAGGAAACAGCAAATGAAAACAGTAGATATAAATAGGAAATTGAGAGAAATGGGGTTATATAGTGAAGGATGCAGTGTACTATTACCCATGCCATTGAAAAATCATCTGAACTTTGGCATAGAAGATTATTTCACATCAACCACAAGGCGCTACCACACATACGCAAAGCTGTCTGGGTTTACGAGGCTCAGGTTGATAGAGGAGGCATGTCTGTGGATGTGTATGAGGAAGAGCTTTATCAGAACCCCTTTCCAAGAGGGAGAGCAGCGGGGAAAGACATTAGAACTCATCCAATTACGTCTGTGTGTTGATGTCATCATCCTCACAGTGGCCCGGGCCATAATACTATGTCATTTATTGATAAATTACATTCTAAGTAAGACTGGAATATATTTCTTAAAATCTAAAGATAAAATTCCAGTAAATTCAAGGAATTCAAAGCGCTGATAGAGAATCTTTCCGAAAAAAAAAAATTAAGATACTAGGAGTCCAGATAATAGGAGGAGAATATACCACGAAAGGAGTTCCATAAGGTCTGCAAAGATGTGGGAGTTCAAGAGACCAACTTCTCCTATAATCCCCAACAAGCAGGTGTTCTTTGAGAAAGGAAGAGCGACGATTATGGAAAGTACAGCTGAGAATATGATTCACCGTCAAGATCTTCTTATTTGCTTATGGGTAGAAGCAGCTATGGCATTTATGTGCAAAGCAGACTATCCCATAGTGCACTTGGGTTTCCAGACCCCAGAAGAAGTTCTTGAAGAAGCAAGCGGTAAGCCATCTCAAAATATTTGGTTGTCGGTGTTTATTCATATACCTAAAAAAAAAAAAGCAGAACCCTCAGGAAAAGAATATTTGTGGGATCTTGTAGAGGTATCCAAGGTCTTGAGATCTATACATGGTCACCGCCATATTAATCGATGAGGATGTGACCTTTGGTGAATAAAGATGCATAAGAAATAGAAGATGCCAAGCTTGAAGGAGGTATGGTAGAAGAGGAACTGTAAATCCCCGGAGACGGCAGATCGTGAGAGTTCTGATGCAGGCAGGGGGAAGTCTTAGCTTCCCTTGATGAGGAGACACTCCACAGTCATGATATCCTGAAGTTCAAGAACCTCTCAAATGACCTTCTCCCATAAAAGCACACTTGGGCAGAAACTATTCAAGATGGAGAAGAAGTATGGTGTTCGAAGGAACCACGAGACAGGTAAAAAAAACCAAAGCCATTCTCAAGTTACACTTTGATGTGCAATCTCTACTTGATGAAGAACCCACATGTTTGAAAGAGGCCATCGAAGAAGAAGGAATGGGCATATTCCATGACAGAGGAATACCAATCATAATGAAGAATGATGTGTGGTGTTCCCAGACCAAAGGTGAGATATTATCATCAAAATGGCTCTCAGATAAGCATGTTGTTGATAAGAAGTGTTAAATACCAGCAAGATTTGTCGCTGTGTGGCTTTCCCGAAGGAAGAATGCGTATGAAACCTTCATCACATTGGCCGAATACACTTGATCATAACCATTACATCTTGTTGCTAGATGAAATGAGTTACCGCACCACAGTGGATGTGAGAGCGGCTTTTGAATGGTATCGTGAAGGAAGTGTATATAGAACAACCCCGAGGATTTGAGGTTGAAAACAGTCTCATGTGCACGTGTCGATTGAAGAAAGCCTCACGGTTAGTAGCTCCCGAGCTTGGTAGCCAGCCGTATAGGCGGTTTCTTGGCGAACTTGGGCTTTACCAAGTAAAGCATATTCAAATATCTACTTCAAAGATCATGGAGAATGAGCCAGTAATACTAATGCGTATGTGGAAGACTTATTCTTGGAGAAGAAAAGATCATCTTTGAATGTAAACAAAGACTTGCCGGTGAATTTGATGAAGACCCGGCCTATGCATTGCTGGAATGCTTGAGGGCATGGTCAGGAAAGAATATTCATAACCGAGCTACGATTGGGAAATCTTGAAGAGATTGGGCAATGCTAAATAACAAGTCATGAATACACATGGAAACAAAGGCGAAGCTGTTGATGCGATGCCGTCGATTTGACGATGCACTACCATGCGGACAAATTATTGGATGGTTAGTGTACCCTAGAACACGGACGGTTATTTGTTTTGCGATTGAACACCTTGGTCAGAGTTTTACATGGTGGGGCAGACGTGTTCATCTGGCGGAAGGTAGGCGCAAAACATGTGATAAGGTACTTAAAGGTACAATGGATTATGGTCTTAGCATGATGCGGAAATCATGACTTCACAGCGAGTGGATATCGCGATGCGGTGGGCGAGGCGTTGGCGATAGAAAAACACTATGGATGTTGTTTTAGTTGGGATGAAACTATGATCTCATATGGATGCAATCCAATATTTCTCTACGACCTGGCGGAAGCTGGTACATTGCCGCATGTTACGCTGGCTGAAGCTATATGGCTTCGGATTGCGTGGGCCTATTTGAGAGATGAGAGCAACGATTCTATGTGATAATCAACTGTATTAAAATGACAGAGAACACTGTGTTCCACGACAATTCGAAGCTTACGAGATCCTATCATTTATCCGACATAGTACGAACCTTGAAGCTCAGAAGTACATTAACTGCGGATGGAAACGGAGTTCTTGTCTTGATGGTCATGTACGACCTCAGCGTTGAGCATTAAACGCTGGCGTTAGTGATCGCCGACCTCGTTGGTAGGCATAAAACAATATGAGTTATGCTTACGACCCTAGTTGTTAGGCATTAAAAGCATATCTTAGTTGATTCCTTCGCCGACCTAGTTGTTAGATATGTAAGCAAGATGATTCATCTTCGACCTGTTGAGCAAGCATGGCCATTGATTACTTACGACCTAGTTGTTAGACGTAAAAACAAGATGAGTTATGCTTTTGACCTGGTTGTTAGATGTAAAGCATAACACATGATTCTAACTACGACCTCTTTGTTAGGCATTAAACTGGAATGTTGATGTTCCTTGGACTACGACCTAGTTGTTGAACATAAGCAGATGAGTCATGCTTAGAACCTGGTTGTTAGGCGATAAAAACATGGCGATTGTGATTACTAAACTACGACCTAGTTGTTTAGAGCGTAAAGCGAGACGATGATATTACCGCCGACCTAGTTGTTAGACATAAAGCAAAGATGTGACTGACACTGAGCTACCGGCTTAATAACTGTGACATTGAGACAGTGTAGCACTGTGATGTGCCAACCTAGTGCTATGATGAGGTATCATTTTATTGATACATATTTGATGCTGATGATGATAGTATTCTTTTGAAGAATGATGATCACGCGCTAATGAAGAAAACTTTAGATGACTTGTAAATGTGCTAGACAATTGTTCCAGATGATATTGACGATACGTCCTCGAGATATCGCGATGATCACGAACCTCTTATCTCACACGACTTTGATGAAGAATACCCTTCTTGTTAAGGGGTGTTGAAATAATGTAACTAAAAAGAGCATTCTTATTGTGTGATTAGAAATCCCCATTGACGGTTAATCATGTGTCATTATTATTATTATTATGGATTAAATCCCATTGTGGATTAATCATGTCATTAATATGTTTATTGAATTAATCCCATGTTAGTTAATCATAATGCGATGTAATAGGACCAATTCCCCTTTTGCTGATTGGTCATGGGACAATTACAAAGTCTTGAATAAGAAGTCGGCGCTAGCAGTTATAATGGAAGGCCAGAATTAAGTGGGTGGTTTTGCCACCGAGGTAGAGATGCGACCGCGCCAAATGGTGACTCAATAATACACGTGCCAGTTGATATAAATAAGAGGCTAGTCCTCACTTCTGAACACCCTTGCTCATTATCTTGTGAGGCAAAAGTACCAGTGGAAGTTGGAGAGGAGATGAAGGGTGGTGCATCTCTTGGGAGGAATTTTTGTAATGGTTTGATTTATCTCTTGAACATTGTATAAATATCTTATGATGGGAAGTTTTTCTTGGGTTCTTCCCTAAGAGGTTTCCCAAGATAAATGTTGTGTCTCTTTTTGAATGTGTGTTCTCAGTGGTCTTGTTCTTATTTTGCTCTTATCTTTTGAAATGCACAGAACTATAATATTAGCATAAACATGGCAAGCCATGGAACATCAATCTGTAGAATATCATTTTGTTTGGGCTTTGACCATTAGTGGTTCACATTGTAGAGTTTAATTGTTGTGTAATCATTTTTAAATAATAGATTTACCCCAATAATAGCCAAAGTGTAATATTATGTGATTGAATTAAAATACGTGATATCCATCTTGATATTGTAGGGGGCATTGTGAATTCATCGTTAATGGAAGCTTTGTAATCAATTCTAAACAAAGATTGGTTTTAATTGCACAAGATGATCCATGTTAATGAGATGGACAATCCATAGGCCTACCATTTACAATTCACATACTTGAGGTCAAGTGATTTAATTTAAATAGTAATTGGTTCATACACACTCATGGCTATTTTGTACATCAACAGTGAAGGGTCTAACCTTATTTTCAAGAACTTGTACTAGACTACACTGATATATCGTGCAAAGCTCTAGCTCTTGTTGATGAATGCACATGAGGATACACATAGGTTTGTGCAAAAGATTCACTATTTAGTGATGGTCTAGTGACTCAAGCTAACAATCACACCTCACCCAAATCCCTACAACATTGTATGGCTTAGTGTGGAGAATAAGTTGTATGCCACCTCACACTACAAGTTCTAGTACACCATTTATCCATGAAAGGAAGAAGTCACTTGTAATATTGCACCTTTGAAATTTTGTAGCATGTTACTATGATAACCATATTTATGAAAGATTCATAACATTTAAAAGTCACACTTTCAAAACATTTCCCTTAACATTGAAGGAAGACTAAATTCAAAATCTCTTTAATTTTTACAAAACATGGATAAAAACTAATCGTCAATACATGAAAGTTCATCAAGTTGATAATTACATAAAATATTGTTTTGAGTTCAAATCAACTGCATAGCATAGTGAAACAAAAAGATAGCAAATTCCATTACATTGTCAAGTCCAACCTTAAATTGATCTAGCTCTTGTAGTATTTGATGAACCTTTATATTGTAAAGTCCAACCTTAAATTGATCTAGCTCTTGTAGTATTTGATGAACCTTTATATTGTAAAGTCCAACCTTAAATTGATATAGCTCTTGTAGTGATGAACCTTTATGTAAATCCTTATTGAGAATAGAGATAATTCAAACATCAAATACATGATCTTTTCATGGATGACATGTATTAAAACCTTATAATATTTTGAAATATTTTCTTGAAGAAGGATGACCTTCAATAAATGCATTCACTAGTACTATCATTAAACAAATATTTTCTTCAAAGAGGATGTACTTGAAATGCATTCATTCACTAGGTATTATGCATTCAACAAACTATTTTCTTCGAAGAAGGATGACACTTGAAATGCATCCATTCACTAGGTAATATGAATTCAATAAAATTGCATTAATGACTTTCATTAGGGATATATCTCATTTCTAGGTATTTATATGGAAGGAAGGGTTAAACAGTCAACAGATAAAGTTAAATTGCTAAATTGTTATGCCACCTATAAGGATAGGGAATTATTTTGGCTCCCTATTATTCAATTTGGTTTATTGAATGAAGAAGGCATTATAGTTGGCAGAGATCTAAACTTCACACTATCAACGAGGGAGGCTTGGGAGGCTACATCTAGAATAGATCCATTCTCATACTTCTTCACAAGTCTCATTCACTCCTCTAGTTTAGTGGATGTCCAACCTACTAAAATTACTCCCACTTGACGGAATGGCAGAGCTGGGACTGATGGCATAGAGAATATATTGGACCGCTTCCTACTTGACGACTCCCTATTCAACAAAAACTACAAGGTTAGATATTGGGTAATCAATTCTACCATTTCAGATCATAATCCGATCTGTCTCCAACTGGACTCCTTTTCTCAGAAATATTCGCCACCATTTAAATTCAACTCTACTTGGATCAAGGATCCAGATTTTTCTTCTCTCATCAAGCAAACGTGGTATTCTATATGAGTCACTGGTCGGATTCCTCCACTATCCAACTATTGTGTTCAAAATTAAAGAACCTAAAAGAAGAGGTGATCCTTTGGAAAAGAGATAAGAAAGCATAGTTACAATCAATTATAAATAGAATCCAAGATGGCAGTGATCTTTGAAAAGTGTCTGACTCATATTTTTGAGCAAGATGACCTAGACATTCTTAAGGTTAGGAGGAAAAAGAAAAGATTACGGCTATTGAAGAAGATGCTTGGTGACTCAAAAAGCAGTATTTGGCTCAACAGGTGGAAATAAAGAATACTAAAATTTTTTCATAAATATGCCACTATGAGGAGGAAACATAATACAATTTGGGATATTGAAGATGATTCAGGTGTCCTAAACACATTTGATTACAATTAAATATAGCATACAAGCATTTTAAATCACAATTGAGCCATCGGTCGAAGACTTCTGCATAGCGAGATCAAGGTACTTGAACATTTGCCAAAAAAATTTAGTGAATTAGATTGTGAAGAGATCAGTGTTACGGTTAATGAAGTTAAAGATATAGTCTTCAAGATTCCCAAAGACAAAATCGGGCCCCGATGGACACAAGAAATTTTTCGATATTTTTAGGAATCTTGGGGAGGGATATTCTTGGATCAGAGTGTATGGGTTTATTTTGGGCTCACTTAATGCCACTTTCTTTGCACATGTTCCCAAAGTTAATAAACCAGGGAATTTTCATGATTTCAAGCCAATCGTACTTTGTAATTTTGTATACAAAGTCATCTCCAAGATTATTGCTACAAGGATTAAATCAAAATTAGCAATTTGTATTTCACATGAACAGTTTGGATTCTTAAAGGACTGCTTAATTTTCAATATTGTTGGCATAGCTCAAGAATGCTTACATCATCTAAGACGAAGAAACTAAGCACAATTATACTCAAGTGGATTTGAAAAAACTTATGATAAGGTAAGCTGCGGAATTTTCTTAGAATGTTGTTAACATAGATTGGTTTAAATTGGGAGATATCCCAGTAGATTATGGCATGTATTTCCATAGTTAATATGGAAGTATTAGTATAGGTTCCCAGAGCAAAGTTCTTCAAAGTCAGAGTGTGGACTCCGACGGTTGTCCCCTTTCTCCTATTCTATTTCTACTGGTTATGGAATGTCTTAGTATATTATTGAGGAAAGTTGTTGAAGAAGGGTCCTTTCACGGACTCAAAGTTGCCTCCATAAACATTGTGACACATCTTCTCTCCGTAGATGATGTCTTAATCCTAGGGAACGAGGAATTAAAAGACTGGCTGGAATTTAAAACAATCTTAACAATGTTTTTGTACAACATGGTGCTATGGAGTTAGCTGTCATAATTAGTTTTTCTATGCGAGCAATGACTCTAGTCTTAAACATGTAATTATTTTCAAAGTTCATCATTCCGTTCATAAACTTGGAGGAAGGAATGAAATATTTAGATTTTTGTTTAAAACCAAATGGATACATAATAGTGGATTGGAATTTGCTGATTGATAAGTTTGTTAAAATAATTAACAATTGGACATATTGATGGCTCTCTCTAGGTGGAAGATTGGTATTAGTGAAATGTACTTTCCAAAACATTCTTGTGTACCAGTTCCCGGTTTAACAAAGGTTCATGCCTCTACTATGAACAATATTCAACAACTTATGGAAATTTTTTTATGGAGAGAATTGAACAAAACAACATGATTTCATTTATCCAAGTGGCAAACCATTGCAACTCCTAAAGAATTTGGTGGATGGGGTATTAGGAACATTTTCTGGATTGCCAAGTCATTAGCTGTTGAATCTTGTTGGAGGGGGATTTATGGTAATAGTCTTTGGAGTCAAATTATTGAAGGAAAATATAAAAATTAGACTTGACTTCTTGGATGAGGAGAAAGGTAACTTCAAGTACCCTAATGCCTCTAATTTTTGGAAAAATTTTATGTGCTCATTTCATATCATTAAGTAGTGGTTGGCTTGGAAAATAGGGAGCATAAGACAAGTTATTATTGGAAAGGATCCTTTCATTGGAGATAATTCTTCATATAAAATTTCAGCATCCTTAACTCAACACCTCAATAATCAGTGTATCTATTCCATTACTCAAGCAGACTTACCAAACACACTTAGCACTTCACAAGGTTGTTTAAATGCCAACCAACTTGGTTTAACTGGAGATCTGTCAAATGAATGGAACAATTTCATTACAATGTTGAAAAGTAGTGGAGTTTCACTTAACAATTCAAATGATAAAATTGTTTGGTCATGGAACATGGCTTTTGGATCAGTTTCTGCAGACTTAGCATATCAATGCATTGCAAGTAATTCACATAATGGTGTTTGTAAATGGTGGTATCAGTCCATTTGGAGAGTTAAATACGAAACAAAATTATATGTTTCATGTGGTTATGCTTAAAGGATTGTATCATCACTGGTGCAAATTATAAGAAAAGGGGAGGCATTGGACTTGTTGTTTGCAGTTTATGTCTCAAGGAGACGATGAGACAATATAACATATGTTCATACATTGTGAAGCCACTCAATACATATGGAAATAAATATTAAACTCCCTCAATTTTTTCAGATGCATGGATGCATACTACTCTAGAAAGAAACTTATTGCACTGGTTTACAAAATATCCAAGAATGAGATTTATACCTTTCCAGGTTAGTTGGACAATTTGAAATGCAGGAATAAAATACTTTTTGAGAATTGGAAAAGAGAGGACTCCATAACTATTTCCAAAATTCTACTTGATATTGAATAATATAAAGGAGCATGAGAAGTGGACAAAGTGGATTTGATACTAAACCCAATCTTCTTTGATGAAAAACCAATAGGTTTCTTTGACGGTGCAATTGTAAATGAAAACTGTGGTGTTGGAATTTACATAAAATTAAGTGGTCATCATAGTTATAAAGTTGACTTTGAAGGAGGAAAGGATAATAATATGAAGGCTGAAATTTTCGGACTTTGGGGACTTCTTCTCTTTGCACGGAGACTATCCATAAGAAATTTGATGGTTGTTGGTGACTCCAAAGTGACTGTTGACTGGATTAATGACTGCTCAAATATGAACCTAATTTATCTACACAGCTGGAAAGAACAAATTAAAAGCTTAAAGAGGCCGAGGAATTTGAAGGAATTCCTTCATGCATATCCATAAAAGAATTCAACATAGTGGTAGATCAACTCTCCAAAAAAGCTTTGGACAAACCCTTGGGTTGGTTTTTATGAGGAATCTAAAAGAAAATATTGTATCTGAATGGTTTTAAAGATTTTCTAATGTTTTACTTTCTTTTTGATAGTAAGAATATATGCTATAAAGCAATTGATAGTGTCAGCATAATATCAAAAAAACTTGCTTAGTATGAATCAACATATCAAGATTTTGAGGAGATATTAATAACTTATAGATCTTATAAATCTTTTGTAATCTGAAATTTTCATTTGATTCTAATAGAATAAGAGTGGACTTTTTCTTTTTTTGATAAGTAAGAATATGATATGTAAAACAATTGACAGTTGTCAATAACAAGTATCTAAAGAGCAAAGTATGAATCAACATATCAATATTTTGAGAATATTAGCAATTAGATCTTATAGATCTTTGTAATATGAAAGAACACTTGATTCTAATAGAATAAAGTTGGATTTGTTTTTTCCAGTGTGAAAAAAATATATCATAGTCCAATTCCCTGCATTACTGACATTTTTTGACATTATTTTTTCACATGGACGATGAGTTATCTTCATGTACAAAGGAGGTTTAGTTGATTTTAAAATGTTAAAACTTAAAAAAAATTATAGGATAAAAATGTCATTTTGATAAATAAAATTACAAAATGTATTTGATTTTCAAAATTATATTAATATAACAATAATGGTCATTCTTTGTATCAATATTGAAATTTGGTGTTTATTTTTATTTAAATAAAATATTCACCAAGCATTAGCTATTTTCACTAGTTTGAATTTATGTTCCACATAAATTAATAATTTCGTCAATTTAAAAAAATATAGATATGAATTTTTAAGTTCATTATTGATTCAGTACATAGGGTAGATCATCCACAAATAAATAAAGCAATGTTAATTTAGTAACAAACTGAAACTAACAATAACAAGTTTTGGTTTAGCTGTACTCCTTCCAAAAATTAGTTTCACCTCATTATGTAAACCTATAATTGTAAATTTTGTATTTCATACCTATCTTGGTTAATAAATTTTTTACCAACAAATTTGGATTTAACATTGTTTAAAGCTTATTACATTGCATTTATAATTTCAAAAAGTGTAGCACAAAGTTAAAAACTATATTCTCATTAATAAAAACTTATTTTGAAAATTGGTTTTTTCATATTTGAACTTTGCATTACACACTCTTCTCTTAGACATGAAATAAGCTTTTCTTTCTATTTTTCATATTATATATGTTACAAGCTTCTCTTCGACATCAAACAAGCTTTTCTTTCTATTGGGTCTCATACATCAATTTGGTGTCTTTGGCTTATTTGAGTGACCTTAAAAAATAGATTATTATTATTATTATTATTTTCTAATAAAATAATAAATTATATAAAATTAAAAAAAATCTTTTTGCTCTTACACAAATAATCATATATAACATATTCTTAACCATTAACCAATTTACCAACAACCATATGTTACATAGATTACATCAAAATAAAAATACATTTAGACTTTGTTAGCTATCAATATATATCCCACTAAGTAGCATTGAATACTGCAGCAAGTAGTATATATACCATCAAATCACTTTGTAACATTGAATGCTAAAGCAGATGATATATACACCATCTAATAACCACTTTGGTATATATGCAAAGATATATTGAACGGTATAAATACAACCTACCACAGCAATGTTGCCCAACATGCTGTATATTACTCACCAACTTTTTTTGTTTAGGAGAACCTCCCTCCACAGTTTCAATGCTGCTCAGCAGTCTGTATGTTGCTCACAGAATTTGGGAAGAAACGTGTTTTCCCCTCCCTCCACATTTTCGAAGAATGCATCAAAGTAAACGTGCATTTTGACTTTGTTTGGGAGGAGACGTGTATTACTTTCCCTCAACAGTTTCGAAGAATCGAAGAATATTGCCTCATTGAACAATTCTGAAATGCCGACGCCCGGTCGAACTAAACCAACTCTTAGGCGGCGGGGCTCTATACATATGCTTACACTTCGTGTTTTTCTAATAAACTATATTTCGGCAGTTCTGCCCATCTGGTTTTCTGAACAACCGTTTTGAGCGATCTCTGCATTGACCAACAAACTGACAAACTGGTATGTTTTCTGCATAACCCTATTTGTTTTTATGAGGGTTTTTTCCTTGATTACTGTGTTTGGAACTCTGTGCAGTGCAAGGTTTCGTTTCTTCTATTTTATTTGGTTGTTTAAGTACCTGTTGCTCAGAATATTTGTTTTCTCTGACCCAGATCCCTTTTGAGAGAATTTGTTTGTTTGGTTGTTGGTATCAGCCCTGTTTCTTTGTTTTTTCTATGATTGGTTTCAGATTTCTGGGCTTGAATTAAAATTGTGTTTTAGGCTGCTTTTTTATTCTGGTGGCTTTGCCTTTTCAGCATCTCTGGAGCGAAAATGTTGTTATTGCCTTCGGTAACCCCAGAGGAAGCAAAGGCTTCCGTCTTTGCCATATGTTCGTCATCTGAATTCAGGGAACATCTCCATTTCTTTGTCTTTCTTTAATCCTGCAAGGGTTTCTGTTTATTCAATTCAAATAAACAGTTGGAATTCGAAAGGTGAGGTTTTTCTTTCCTTTCCCTTCCTTTATGAAGAGAAATGCCTGGTGCTGAAATGTCCACGCCAGTGATAGTGAAACCCTTTGTGGAAATGGATCCCACTGTTAGATATGGTCGCTATGAAGATGTGCTGGGTCGTGGTTGCATGAAGACGGTATACCGAGCTTTTGATCAAGAAGATGGTATTGAGGTTGCTTGGAACAAGGTGTCTCTGCAAAACCTTGACGATATTTCCATTCAAAGGATCTATTCAGAAATTCGTCTGTTGAAGTCTCTGAGGAATGAAAACATCATTACGCTTTACAATGCCTGGTTGGATAAAAAGACAGGACATGTCAATTTCATTACTGAGGTCTGTACTTCGGGGACACTGAGGCAGTACCGCCAGAAGCACCGGCATGTCTCCATGAAGGCTGTGAAGAATTGGGCACGCCAGATACTGGGCGGATTGCATTATCTGCATAATCATATGCCTTGCATAATTCATAGAGATTTGAATTGCAGCAATATTTTCGTGAATGGCAATACTGGCACTCTGAAGATTGGGGATCTAGGTCTTGCTGTTACCGTGGGAAATGATCATGCTGCACACACCATTATTGGTACACCGGCATTCATGGCCCCGGAATTATATGAAGAGGATTATAATGAACTTATCGATGTTTATTCTTTTGGCATGTGCTTGCTGGAGATGGTTACTATGGAGATTCCTTACAGTGAATGCCGTAGCATTACTCAAATTTATAAGAAGGTGAGTTCTGGTATAAGGCCTGCAGCATTGGAAAAAGTTACCAATCAAGAAACAAGACGATTTATTGAAAAATGCCTGGCATTAACGTCGGTGAGGCCTTCTGCTGCAGAACTTCTGATGGACCCATTTTTTAGAGGAGTATAATTGATTAACTAGTATACGATTTATTGCAAAATGCCTGGCATTAACATTTGTGAGGCTTGTGAGGCCTTCTGCTGCAGAACTTCTGATGGAGCCATTTCTCAGAGGAGTATAATTAATTCATTACTATATATATGGGCAAGCAATAAGCATCCAATACTTTATATGTTGAGTTTGCGACTAATAAGTACTCAATTATAAAGCATTTAATTTTTGTATATTGAATTTTACATCGTGGAATGATGTAAAAACACAGAAGATAGAGTAGAGTGCTTATTAATTATAGTACATATGCATTTCAGAGTGTTTATCTACTGTATTTAATGTTCTGTATATTGAATTTTACATTGTAGAATCTAAATAAATTTAATTCATTTTAATGTTTTCTATATTGAATTTTACATCGTGATAGAAAAACATAGGATATATGATATAGAGCTGAGTGATTATTCATCACAGTACATATGTAAGTCAGAATGTTTACCTATTTTTGAAAAGAGTTCGTGAATGCTTATTAATCACAGTACATATGTATGTTAGAGTCTTTACCTACTATATTTAATGCTCTATATATTGAATTTTACATCATAAAATCTAAATAACTTTAAATCCATTTAATATTCTGTATATTGAATTTTACATCATGGAATCAATCCGATGATTAAAAAAACTCAGAATACCTCAAGATATAGAACGGAGTGCTTGTGATCACAGTACATATATATGATAGAGTTTTTACCCACTCCTGAAAATAGTTTGTATAGGGATATCTTCGTGTTTTGGGGGTGTTTTAGTACATACTAGGCTGTCTGATTGGAAACCACTGAGCCTATATCTTTATTTTCAAGACCTACCCAATTATTTTAAGATTTGAGTTAGGGTTTATTCAGTGTGTGTAAGAAATGTTGGTAAAGATAATCATGACAAAAGCGAGGAAATTATATTTACTTATTAATGGATTTATATGTGGGCTTTTGAGGAATTAAGGTGAGGCAAAGATATTTTGGATTCCTCTATGATGCAGATGAACATTATTTTATATACAGCAATTTATTTGTGGATTCTGTTGGCAATTCGTTTCATTATAAAATCTGCTAAAGTGTGCAGAATTAGGGTATAGTATATTTTGTTTATGATATGGATATAATGCTAACATTGCATTAAATTTAGAAAAACAACGAAGAAGAATCTTACAGATTATAAGGCCGGATTCCTGTCTACTATGCAATCTAATTGGACGTTATAACTATGCATTCCAAACCTGAACCCATTCTTGATAATTTATTTGTGGATTCTGTTGGCAATTCGTTTCATTATAAAATCTGCTAAAGTGTGCAGAATTAGGGTATAGTATATTTTGTTTATGATATGGATATAATGCTGACATTGCATTAAATTTAGAAAAACAACGAAGAAGAATCTTACAGATTATAAGGCCGGATTCCTGTCTACTATGCAATCTAATTGGACGTTATAACTATGCATTCCAAACCTGAACCCATTCTTGATAATCAAGACATATTCCAAGATCAGGCTTGTATGAAACTGAGTTGTTGATGCAGGAGCATCAATTGGCTATATTCCAAGAGCAGGCTTGTGGGAAATTGAGTTGTTGATGCAGGTGTATTTGTTGGCTCTGTGCTAACGGTGTTGGAGTTTGTAATGGCCCAGGTTACTTAAGAGAATACAAGCAAAGAATTAGCCATGTAATAACCAAATCTACCACTGAATTATCAAAAATGAACCCAAATAACCATTAATGTTTCAATAAAACACTGAAGAGTGAGGAACTTACCTATGTTGAAGAACTGAATTACAACCTGGTGAGTTCATAATTGTAGCCGTACATTGTCGGGGGACGACTCTCCACCCAACCGTAGACCTTGCTACTTAATCATTAATAGCAGGTCACCCCCGAGCCCTCAATCTACTACTCAACCAACAATCTTAAGCCTTGTTCTCTCTCTATAGATAAACCAAAGAGAGATGCTATTTTCTCATCCTTTTCCCTCTTTGTAGACTCCATCTGTGGTAAAGAACCTAATCCCTAGGGTCCATTATTTAATTATTTATTATACTTTAGGGTTTCTCCATTAATCATGATTATTTATTTTAACATTTTCTTTAATTACCCAAATATCCATTATAAATACTTATTATGCCATGTTTTAAAATAATTATTATATAATTCTTTAATATTATTTATTCCAATAAGTATGTATTATGACTGTTTAATAGAATTATTATATTTGAGATATTATTTTTTCTGTAGGAAAAAAGCGTAACTTTTATTAAGACAAAAAAAAATTACATTCTGAATGATGCATGCATAAACATGCATTTAGTCGAAAAATACCTTTCATCCCAAAATGATGAAAGAAACAAAGAAAGACCATGTAAAAGCGGCCCCAATAATGTAAAGAATCCTCATAATCGAAACCAATAAAACATCGCCATGAAAAAGCAGCAGGGACAGACCCCAAACACAACTTGGACGGACCAGGCCAGAGAGGCAAATAATCCCCACAAGATCCAGAGCCGGAGGGGAAAAAACAAGGAGTCCTGCATCCACGGAAGAAAAGAAGCCAGAAGTTGCACGCCCAAAAAGGACCTCAAAGTGTTGACCATGGGACTCAAATCAACACCACACGCCCAAAAATAAAAGGACCTCAAAGCTATGACCCGAGACACCGAAGAAAAACAACAACCCCAACATCTGCTACACGAAACTCTAGAACTCATGAGGGGTGCAAAGACCCCCTAACCATCAAAGCACTGGGGAGAACCCTGACTTTGCATCAGGCCTTGAACAAACCAACAAATAGTGAAACGGCTCGAAACCTCCACAAACACACATGGCAGTGTCAACATTTGACTGGGACCGTGAGGACAAGCTATCAAGCGACTGGATCTGAATCATTTAAAGGAGAAAAAACCGTCGCGAGGCACCAAATCAAGAACGTAGCACCTAGATCGAAACATCAGACCAGAAAAAGCAGAGAAAAACCTCGAAAAAAAATCAGACCTACCCACTGGAGGGCACAACCACCATCAAAGAGAACCTTCGAGGATCAACCAATCCCCACCACCAGAGGAGCAGCGAGAAGCAGCGGATCCACTCTGTAACAAAAAGAGACCCACAAAACCGACGACTAGAGCCTTCAAGAACCCCAACACATCTGAACAACAAAAACAAAAATGGATCTCCAGCGATTGCTTCATTAGCAAACCGTGTGCACTCCAAGGAAAACAGGCCCGAGGCCGCCTTGGCTCTACAACCACCGAGAGGAGGATAACAAGCAAGAACTCGATGCGGAAAGGGATAGGGGTCTGCGGTTGAGAAAACCCTAGTCGCAGACCCCTCCATATGATTTTCAAACTCAAAGATTCATATTCGTGGTATTATTATTATTATTTATATTTAATAATAATACGGGGCATGACAGAGTTAAAGGGAGGATTGTGCATGTTGTCGGATCCCTCAAAGATCGATGTTGTGCGCATTGTAAAGGCATGTGCAAGTTGGTGGATCCCTTTCCCATCAATGATGTGAATAAAATAGAGTCCCATGGGTTACATAAACGAAGGTTGGAGAGATTGAGCCCGCTAAATTGATTACATGGGTGTAGAATGGGATCAAGGATGATAGAAGGTAATTTAAGCTTGTGAACAAAAGGAGGGAGGGGGCATTTTGATTGAAGAAGACCTAGAAGATAGAGGAACGGAGAAGAAGGCTCTTATGAATTTTCATTTTTATAAGCCTTAGACAAGACTTAGATGTGCAAGCTCTCTGTGAAAGAGATGCTAGCCCTCTATTTTAATAAAAAAACTAGAGAGCCCATTTTTTTTTTCAACCTCTTATATTTTTCATTTAAAAAAAAAGAAAATTATATTCTACGTATAGGAAAAAACATTTCATTGTCCCTAAGGGGATTTACATCCACAATATTATAAAAATATCATGGCTTAAAGACATTTACAATCCATCTCATTTTATAATAATAATAATAATCTAATTTTAAGGTCACAACCAAGCCATACACCAAATTGGTAAAACACCTCAAATAGAGGGTCACATGTCATCACTAAAATTGATCAACAAATGACATTTAGTCTCATTGAGTCTTATTTGTAAAATTCTCTTGTGTGAAATTGATTGGTCCAACTTGTATTTCATCCATTGGGCTTTGTGAAAGTGCTTTTGTTGATTGTGTGGTGTTTGTTGCTTCTATGATATCATTGTGCGCTCTAAGTTTAATTTGCAACCTATGAATTCTCCAAGTTAGACATCTCTTTCATTTGCGTCATTGTTGGAAAGATGAGGATGGCACAACATATGCGCAACAAAGAATCTGTTGGTTTTGAAAATCGTTCCAATCATTAATAAAGAACCTCGGTTGTTCTGGAAAAATGATACGGTTTTGGAAAATTTGCTCCAATGTACTCTAGATTATCACGGCTTTTCTTCAATGGATTTATAGACTTGTAGTTGGAAAACATTCTTATTTGGTAGAGCATCTGAAATATTGATATACTGTAAGTTCATGACCAATTTTCTTTGATTAATGGAATCCCCGCATGAAGCCTCACGAACCTAGATGAGCGTGGTTATCAGTGCAAGTGTGATTCATGGAAGAAATATGAGACTCTGAGTTACTGGGTGCAACAACTCTTCAGGGAATCAAGTGGCGTTGTACTTCTTCATGTTATAACGCAAGAGAACGCTGCATCTACATTGATTGCTTCTACAATAAGGTGGAATAGCTTAGAGAATGGAGAAGACTACATCAGAGTAAAGGCTGTAAATTTTGGCAGCTCTCTAGTGACGTGATTTACCTGTTGGCAGTATAAGCTCTTTATGTTAAAAAATGATCGTTCTTACATCTGATAATTTGATGGATGAAAATTCTTTGGACAAACCAGAAAAGATCGTTCCTAGAGCAACAAAAATAGGGAATAATGGCACTGATATGAACATTTCTCTGCCTCCTCATTCTATTACTGTACTGGAGTGGGGATTGGAGCATGCTACACATTCAACAATCTGAGCCAATTTATTCAAGTGGGCTTCTGCAGTATTTGGAACAACACAGATCAATTTCCTATTGTTCTCACAGTGATGTAAAAATAGTGCAGTGCCAAGGCATAAGAATTGGAACTTCGTTGAGTGGGTGTGTTGAAGAAGAATCGAAACACTCCCAAAGATTGAGACATGCGCATTAAAAATATTTGTTTTAAAAAGTGGTCAAGTATGTAAAATAAATTAGATTTTCTTCAAAACAAAACTAAAATTGGACAGGTGTGGGGTTCTGTTGGTTGTGATCAAGTCCGTTTTAGTTATTCAAACTACCATAACTACTCAGCAACTAAATAGAACTAATCTAACTACTCATCCAACCATTTAAAGGAAGCAGAGCACGACCATTGAAGGGAGGGGAGCGTTCTGGACATAATATTTTCTGAAGAAGATATTTTTAAAGATAATTTTGAGAGAGAAATTTGGCAGAAAATTCAGAGAAGTATGCTTGGATTGTTGTGAGGATTGTTTCATTCCATTCTTCTTTTACATATTCATTGGTCCATTCCACTTCTGGTTCAACTTTCTTTTTTTCCTTTTCTCACTTGGTCTTTCTATTGTACATTGTGTCTGGAGGGGCTAAAGACCATGTACCTGGCCCTAGTCTATGCAGAGACTTGTAGATTTTGAAAATTTATTAGTTTGTATGGGAAACAAATGAAATGAAGATCAATTTCTTTTTCTTCACTCTGAACTATCTATTTGATATTTCTTTAAAGTCCTCATTTTTCCTCATCTTCTTTTAATACGGCATTAAAAATAAAAAAATATAAAAAGAAAAACAAAATATGTTTATTTTATAAATAATCATGCTTATAATGTTTTATTTATAAGCTTGTTAGTGTGCATAAACTTTTATTTTTGTTTATTTTACTATTTTGATTTTATTTTTTTAATTACACCCCAACTTCTAAATGAAAATATAAAAATGTTATTTCTCTATATTATTCGAACTAATGTTATGTAGTAAACGTTTCTTTTAATTAAATTACTTTAAAACTAACATAGTTTATTAATTTTCTCTAGATTTTAGTTAACTTTGCTTTAGTTACCTTTTTTCTAAAATAAAAACAAAAGCATTGGATTTTTATTTTTATTACTTGCATTTCCTTTATTAATTTTAATTTTGTTACTCCAAATGTATAAAACCCCACATAGAAGAAATAGCATAAAAATCATAAATTAAATAAAAAAATCAAATATTACTAAAAGTAAAATTACAAGGCAAAGGAATTCATGCTTGGACTGTAGGTTAGGGGAAAACTTGCATGGAGTTCAATGCGCTTTCTTGTATGGGACTTTAATCCTAGGGTGATATTCTTGTCTCTTCTCGCCTAGCCCCGCGAGAGGTTGAAAATGTTGGTGTTGAGAATTCTCTAGTTCCTCGACCTCAACATATTTTTGGCGACCATATTGGGGACGACCGTTCAATGGTTTGTTCGTTTTAATTCTTTGATTTTTTTTTTACTTTTCCTAGACCTTGATATCTCAACCTATTGAAATCTTGTTTGGTGGTTGTAACCCCGTGGTTTCAGCTACTAACCCTGGGAAGGTCATTCGCAAGTATGGCTTGTTTGAGTTTGAAGAAGACCTAAACAATTCCCCTTGGTTTGTGCCCACTCCCTTGAAGTTCTCTCAGCCGGTGAACCCTTTACCTCACAAATTCAAGAATCATTTGCTTCTCTTTCATG
The DNA here is from genome assembly GCA_010110895.2 of Picea sitchensis. Taxonomy (NCBI): domain Eukaryota; kingdom Viridiplantae; phylum Streptophyta; class Pinopsida; order Pinales; family Pinaceae; genus Picea; species Picea sitchensis. The sequence goes on along the minus strand of SNQJ01S0032469.1, from coordinate 53,516 downwards.
GCAATGGAACTGTTACAGTGATTGAGCATCTTCGTGCGTTTTCAAATGCTTGCACCATTTTGGGAGTAAATAATAACGATAGTTGCATGCTTTTGTTCATGAATTCACTTCAGGGCGATGCCACCTCTTTATTTTCCAACCTCCATGACGGATGCATCTCTACCTGGTTTGAACTTTCTCACTGGTTTACTTCTACCTTTGGGCAATTATATAATCCTTACGAGCATCTTAAGAGGTTTAACCAATTATTACGCATGAAGGATAATGAGAACATTCTTACTATTAATCTTCAGTTTATCAAGTTATACAATTTAATTCCTACTCATGTTCGCCCTACCAACTTGGCTTCCCTATTGCATTACTACGCACTTCTACCTCCTCCGACTTCAAAGAGAAAATCCATAGAATAGGTTACTCTTTTGGTATTCATGATTCACACAAGGATTTATCTTATTTAATCCACGTCATCAAGGGGTTACAAGATCGCTCATTCTTTTTTCAATCTCATTCTTCAAATTGTGATGGGAGTATATCTCAAGAGCCCTCTCTCTTAGGGCCTATTTATGATGAATTCACTACTTGTGGTCAAGATCATGGATGTGAAGAGGATCATGATTATATCATGATGCTTAATGACCAATCCACCTCTCACACCCTTCTTAAACCTCATAAATAAATTCAACCCAAAGATCAACTTTCATCTCAAGCTTCTTATCCGCATGCATACGATGGAAATTTTGATTATGCAAATGAAGAAATCAATTCTAACAATGCCAAACCAATTTATGATACATTTGTATTCGATGATAATGCTAATGAGTGGTCAAATGATGTAGACCCGCATGAATTCAATGATCCACCTGAGGAGTCCTATTTTGAAGATATCTATGAGCTCAATCAAGATCTTAAACTATATAAAATTTTCACTAATCCTTTGTTTCAATCAAAAATAGGATAAAGAACTTGGCACCATTGAGCATGTCCCTCCTAGGTGCAAATTTTGTTTTTGATGATAGTGACTATTGTAGGGACATTCCTATGTTTTTTAATCCGTGTTATGGATCTTATTTGCATCATGACAACCCTGTTCCTAATAGAAAGGTCCCCGGAGGTGATATTAATTTGTTTGATGAATTCATGAATCATCCCTTTAAGGTGAAAACCCTAAACCCTAAATCTAATTCAGTCAATACCTTCATCGTTACTGGAAAAACATTTGTTGGTTGGGATGTCTTGAAGGCCGATGGTCGTCTCTTTTGGGTATTGATTAATCATATCTTCGCACCATACACATATGTTGGTTGGCATGTTGGAAATCTCTCCAAGCACAAATTTGTCAAACTCATAAGATCTGCATGCAAAGCAGGTGACACATTCCTTTACGCTGAATTTCATCCAACCTGAGTCTAAGCTAATGGTTTTCTTTCCTCTATACATAAATAAACAAAAAAATTAAATAATAATAATAATAATAATACATATTATGGGAAATGATAGATTGGTTTTTGGTTGATTTCGCTTTTATTCAGTTGTTTTCTCGCTTTTGTTTTTATTTTGTTTATTTTGCTTTCTGTTTTTTCTTTTCCCTTTTTGTTGGGCAGAAGTGATGGAGCAATGGTTGGTGATATTAAAAGGTAGGATATCTGTATAATTTTAACTGATTGACCAAATGTGTTTTGGTGGACAACAGACTTACAGGTGAAACAATTTTCCTTCCTTTGTCATAATCCCTCGCTTGTCTACCATGCGCTTGCTACGCGAGACATCCTCGCTCGTCACAGTCGTCAGTCCTATCCCCATATTCTTTCTTTCCCTTTCTCCGTCCCCTTAATTTTGATATGCCTCCAACATACATTTTTTGGATGCTCAGTGTTAAACTTGGGTCTTTCCCTCAACACACATCCACGACAGTTTTCTAGCCTTGTAATCATTTTTTTTCAAGATGTAAGGAGTTGTCCCTTCGGGTTATACAACAAGACCAAACCCCCTCATACTTACCACTTTTCATGAGTTATTCCACGAAGTCGTGATCCATGAATCCCTTGAACTACATCGTGTCTCCCCCTGTTGTATAACCTGGTCCACTTAACCCTATCGTCCTCTTCTTGTTCCACATCGTGTCACCTTCATTCCTTCCATTACTCATCCCTTTCCCTTCCTTCAGAGAATCAAGGATCGTAAGTTTATTGTTTCAAGTTGCACGCCATTGTAAGAAAAGCACATTTGTTGGTTGGCAATTGTTGACGATGATTTTTGTCAACGATACTTAGCCGTCAAAGCGTTTCTAGGCTCCCCCTCTCATTTCGTAATTGTTTGTGCAAGGTCTTGTGCGCTCCTGTTGAGTTGTTGCTACACATTTAAAGAAGATGTCATTAAAGAATATTTTCAACTACAATGAAGATGGTCGGTGATTAATTTTGAAGTTGCACATGATACAGTATTTGGTAAAGTTGTTGAGGCTCATGAGCTATTGCACGTCGATTCCTTTTTTCATCATATACATCTCCCGACTTCATTGTCCCATGCTTTTGATTCCATATATTAGTACTCACTTTTCATAAAGTTACGCCATGCCAAAAGTTAATATATACTATTACATCATGTTGGATTTGATCCTTTCCACATGATTGTTTAATTACCCAAAACTTTAGTCTTTGACTTTGCCTATGGAGTAAATTAATTATGTCATGAGACCTTCATAAGAAGATTCACTTTCCATCAGTATATACCATTATATGACAAGCATTTAATTTTATATCTCATGCAAGCTCCATGTCAAAGATTAGGACCACATTCCAAAGTCGATCTCAAAAAATTGGTGGATATTGAACTTAAGTAAAGTCCATATCATAAGATTTTATATGAGAAACAAAGCCATCCAAAAGAAAATCGACGACACATATTATTTGTGGGTAACCTTGCATGGTCAATAGAGAACAAAACGATGAAATATTTTGGGAATGTCTTATTCACAAAGGGAATTATAATCATAAGGAGTGAGGGTATATGGAGTTTTATATGGTCAAATGAGAAAATATGAAATATTATGAAGATATGATGGGGATGCACTTATTTCCAAGATATACAAGTTATGTTTTAATTACGGAGTTTATTGGTAAGTTATTTACTGTGAATATGAATGATCCAAGTCAGACATCGCTTTCACTTGTGTCATTGTTGGAAAGATGAGGATGGCACAACATATGCGCAACAAATAATCTATTGGTTTTGAAAATCGTTCCAATCATTAAGAAAGAACCTTGGTTGTTCTGGAAAAATGATACAGTTTTGGAAAATTTTCTCCAATGTACTCGGGATTATCACAGTTGTTCTTCAATGGATTTATAGACCTATAGTTGGAAAACATTCTTCTTTGGCAGAGCGTCTGAAATATTGATATATCGTAAGTTCACAACCAATTTTCTTTGATTAATGGAATCCTCACATGAAGCCTCACGAACCTAGATGAGTGTGGTTATCAATGCAAGTGTGGTTTTGTACATGCCGCAATGGGACATCCATATCCTTTTAATTTGAAATATATTTCTATTGGAAATGGAGATTGTGGAAAACCATATTAAATTTTATTATGCAATAAAAACAGTTAATCCTGATATCCAAATTATCTCCATCTGTGATGGATCTTCTAAGTCACTGGATCATCCCGCAGACCTGTATGATTACCATATTTATACATATGCAAGCAACATCGTTTCTATGGCTCATACATTTGATAATACAACAATAAGTGGTCGAAAGGCATTTGTTAGTGAATATGTGGTTATTGGGAATGATTATCAGCATGGTAGTTTATTGACAACAATAAGGGAAGATGGTTTTCTTATTGGGTTAGAGACAATGAGTGATGTAGTCGAGATGGCTAGTTACGCGCCCTTGTTTTTCAACACTAATAACCACATATGGAGCCCATATGCTATTGTATTCGATTTATGGAAGCAATATGAGACTTCAAGCTACTAGATGCAACAACTCTTCAGGGAATCAAGTGGCTCTGTACTTCTTCCTGTTATAACACAAGAGAACGCTACATCTGCATTGATTGCTTCTGCAATAAGGTGGAATAACTTAGAGAATGGAGAAGACTACATCAAAGTAACTTAGAGAATGGAGAAGACTACATCAAAGTAAACACTGCAAATTTTGGCAACTCTCTGCTGACTTGATTTACCTATTGGAAGTATAAGCTCTTTAGGTTAAAAAATGATCACTCTTACATATGATAATTTAATGGATGAAAATTATTTGGAAAAACCAGAAAAGATTGTGCCTAGAGCAACAAAAATAGGGAATAGTGGCATTGATATGAACATTTATTTGCCTCCTCATTCTATTACTGTACTAGAGTGGCGACTGGATCATCCTACGCATTCAACAATCTGAGCCAATTTATTCAAGTGGGCTTCTGCAGTATTTGGAACAACTCACATCAATTTCTTGTTGTTTTGGCGGTAAAAATATTTGGGAACTGAAACTCTTCGATTTCATGTGATGTAAAAATAATGTAGTGCCAAGGCATAAGAATTGGAACTTCGTGAAGTGGGTGCGTTGAAGAAGAATCAGAACACTCCCAAATATTGAGACATGTGGATTAAATTTTTATTTTTTTTTAAAAGTGGTAAAGTATGTAAAATAAATTATATTTCCTTCAAAACAAAACTAAAATTGGACAGGTGTGTGGTTCTGTTGGTTGTGATCAAGTCCGCTTCAGTTCTTCAAACTACCATAACTATCCAACAATTGAATAAAACTACTATAACTACTCATCCAACTATTTAAAGGAAGGTGCAACCATTGAAGGGGGAGGGAAATTTTCTGGACAAAATATTTTTTGAGGAAGATATTTTTAGAGAGAACTCTGGCAGAAAATTTAGAGAAGTATGATTGGAGTACTGTGAGCACTGTTTCATTCCATTCTTCTTTTACATATTCAACATGGATTGATGAAATCGTCAACAGTAGGGGGTCTTGCGAAGCAGTGATAAGGATAAAGCGAGGATGAGCTTGTTGGTCTTCATAAGGTACATGTTTACTTGTTAGTTTGTTCTATTAAAGCTCGATTTTATTCGACGCTAATCAGTTTATATATGCATGTTTTCTCCTTGTGATTCGCCTTCATTGCTCCATTCCACTTCTGGATCAACTTTCATTTTTTCCTTTTCGCGCTTGGTCTTTCTATTGTACATTGTGTCTAGAAGGGCTAAAGACCATATACCTAGCCCTAGTCTACGCAGAGACTTGTATATTTCAAAATTTTATGAGTTTGTATGGGAAACAATTGAAATGAAGATCAATTTCTTTTTCTTCAATTTTGAACTATCTCTTTGATATTTGTTTAAAGTCCTTAGTTTTCCTCATCTTCTTTTAATACAACATTAAAAATATAAAATATATAAAAAAAAGCAAAATATGTTTATTTTGTAAATAATCATGCTTATAAAGTTTTACTTATAAGCTTGTTAGTGTGCATAAACTTTTATTTTTGTTTATTTTACTATTTTGATTTTATTTTTTTTAATTACATCCCAAACTCTAAATGTGCATAAACTAATGTTATGTAGTAAACTTTTCTTTTAATTAAATTACTTTAAAACTAACATAGTTTATTAACTTTCTCTAGCTTTTAGTTAACTTTGTTTTAGTTACTTTTTTTGCTAAAATAAAAACAAAAGCACTGACTTTTTATTTTTATTATTTTCATTTCCTTTATTTATTTTATTTTTGTTACTCCAAATGTATAAAACCCCACATAGAAGAAATTGTAAAATAGCATAAAAATCATAAATTAAATAAAAACATCAAATATTACTAAAAGTAAAATTGCAAGGCAAAGGAATGCATGCTTGGACTGTAGGTTAGGGGAAATTTGGCATGGATTTTAATGCGCTTTCTTGTATGGGGCTTTAAGCCTAGGGTGATATTTTCGTCTCTTCTCTCCTAGCCCCGTGAGAGGTTGAAAATGTTGGTGTTGGGAACTCTCTAGTCCCTCGATGTCAACACATTTTTGGCGACCATACTGGGGATGATCGTTCATTGGTTCGTTCCTAGTTCTTGTTTTAATTCTTTCAATTTTATTTTTAATTTCCTAGACCTTGATGTCTCAACCAATTGGAATCCTTTTTGGTTGTTGTAACCATGTGGTTTCATGTACTAACCCTGGGAAGGTCATTCACAAGTATGGCATGTTTGAGTTTGAAGAAGACCTAAACAATTCCCCTTAGTTTGTTCCCACTCCCTTGAGGTTCGCTCACTTGATAAACCCTTTACCTCACAAATTCAAGAATCATTTGCCTCGCTTTCATGGCAATGGAATGGTTATGGTGATTGAACATCTTCATGCATTTTCAAATGCTTGAACCATTATGGGACTAAATAATAACGATAGTTGCATGCTTTTGTTCATGAATTCACTTCAGGGCGATGTCGCCTCTTTATTTTCCAACCTTCCTGATGGATGCATCTCTACCTGGTTTGAACTTTCTCACTAGTTTACTTCTACCTTTGGGCATTTATATAATCCTTATGAGCATCTTAAGAGGCTTAACCAATTACACATGAAGGATAATGAGAACATTCTTACTTTTAATCTTCAGTTTATCAAGTTATACAATTTAATTACTAGTCATGTTCACCCTACCAACTTGGTTGCCCTATTGCATTACTATGAACTTCTACCTCCTCTTTATTGATGGCAGTTGGAAGAAAATAATGTTCAAAACCTAGAGCTATCCCTATCCACTTGCCTCGACTTCGAAGATAAAATCCATAGAATAGGTTACTCTTTTGGTATTCATGATTCACACAAGGATTTATCTTCTTTAATCCATGTCATCAAGAGGTTACAAGATCGCTCGTTCTTTCTTGAATCTCAATCTTCAAATCATGATGGGAGCATATCTCGGGATCCCTCTCTCTTAGGGCCTATTTATGATGAATTCACTACTTGTGGTCAAGAGCTTGGAGGTGAAGAGGATCATGATTATATCGTGATGCTTAATGAACAATCCACCTCTCACACCCTTCTTAAACCTCATAAGGAAATTCAACCCAAAAATCATCTTTCATCTCAAGCTTCTTATATGCACGCATACGATGGAAATTTTGATTATGCAAATGAAGAAATCAATTCTAACTATGTCAAACCAATTTATGATACATTTGTATTCGATGATAATGATAATGAGTGGTCAAATGATGTAGACCAGCATGAATTTAATGATCCACCCGAGGAGTCCTCTTTTGAAGATATCTATGAGTTCAATCAAGATCTTAAACTATATAAAGTTTTCACTAATCCTTTGTTTCAATAAAAAATAGGATAAAGAACTTGGCACCATCGAGCATGTCCCTCCTAGGTGCAATTTTTATTTTAATGATAGTGACTATTGTAGGGACATTCCTATGTTTTTTAATCCATGTTATGGATCTTCTTTGCATCATGACACACTTGTTCCTAATAGAAAGGTCCCCGGAGGTGATATTAATTTGTTTGATGAATTCATGAATCATCCCTTTAAGGTACAAACCCTAAACCCTAAATCTAATTTAGTCAATACCTTCATCGTTCCTAGAAAAGCATCTGTTGGTCAGCATGTCTTGGAGGTTGGTGGTCGTCTCTTTTGGTTATTGATTAATCATATCTTTGCACCATATGCATCTGTTGGTTGGCATCTTGGCAGTCTCTCCACGCACAAATTTTTCAAACTCATAAGATCCCCATGCAAAGTAGGTGACACAATCATTTACGCTAAATTTCATATGACCTGAATCCAAGCTAATGGTTTTATTTCCTCTGTACATAAATAAATAATAAGAGTGATAAAGTTTACGGGAAATGATAGATTGGTTTTTGGTTGATTTCACTTTTATTCAATTTTTTTCTCGCTTTTATTTTTATTCTGTTTCTTTGATTTCTGTTCTTTTTTTTCCTTTTTGATGGTCAGAAGTGATGGAGCAATGATTGGTGATATTAAAAGGCAGGCTATCTGTATATTTTTAATTGATTGACCAAATGTCTTTTGGTGGACAACAGACTTGTAGGTGAAACAAGTTGCCTTCCTTTGTCATAATCCCTCGCTTGTCTACCATGCACTTGCTATGCGAGACATCCTTGCTCATCACAATCGTTAGTTCTATCCCCATATTCTTTCTTTCCCTTTCTTCATCCCCTTCATTTTGAGATGCCTCCAGCATACACATTGTGGATGCTCGATGTTAAACTTGGTTATTTCCCTCAATGCACATCCATGACAGTTTTCTAGCCTTGTAATCATTGTTTTTCAATATATAAGGAGTCGTCCCTTCGGGTTATACAACAGGACCAAACCCCCTCATAATTACCAATTTTCATGAGGTATTCCACGAAGTCCTGATCCATGAATACCTTGACCTCCATCGTGTCTCCCCTTGTTGTATAACTTGGTCCACCTAACCCTATCAACCTCTTCTTGTTCCACATCGAGTCACCCTCGGTCCTTCCATTACCCGTCCCTTTCCCTTCCTTCAGAGAATCAAGGATTGTAAGTTTATTGTTTCAAGTTGCACGCCACTGTAAGCGACATGCATATGTTGGTTGGCAATTGTTGACGACGATTTTTTTCAACAGTGCTTAGCCGACAAAATGTTGCCAGGCGCCCCCTCTCATTTCACAATTGTTTGCGCAAGGTCTTATGCGCTCCCACTGAGTTGTTGCTACACATTTAAAGAATATGTCGTTACAAAATATTTTCAGCTATGATGAAGATGGTCAGTGATTAATTTTGAAGTTGCACATGATACGGTATTTGGTAAAGTTGTTGAGGCTCATGAGCTATTGCACGTCGATTCCTTTTCTCATCATATACATCTCCTTACTTCATTATCCCATGCCTTTGATTCCATATATTAGTACTTACTCTTCATAAAGTTACACCATTCCAAAAGTTAATATATACTATTACATTATGTTGGATTTGATCCTTTCCACATGATTGTTTAATTACCCAAAACCAAAAAGTTTAGTCTTTCACTTTACCTATGGATTAAATTAATTATGTCGTGAGACCTTCATAAGAAGATTCACTTTCCATCATTATATACCATTATATGACAAGCATTTAATTTTATATCTCATGCAAGCTCCATGTCAAAGAGTAGGACCACATTCCAAAGTCGATCTCACAAAATTGGTGGATATTGAACTTAAGTAAGGTCCATATCAGAAGCATTTATATGAGCAACAATGCCATCCAAAAGAAAACTTATGACACATATTATTTGTGGGTAACCTTGCATGGTGAGAACAAAACCATGAGAGATTTTGGGAATGTCTTATTCGCAAAGGGAATTATAATAATAAGGAGTGAGGGTATATGGAGTTTTATATGGTCAAATGAGAAAATATGAAATATTATGAAGATATGATGGGAATGTACTTATTTCCAAGATATACAACTTATGTTTTATTTATGGAGTTTATTGGTAAGTTATTTACTGCGAATATGAATTCTCCAAGTTAGACAACTCTTTCATTTGTGTCATTGTTGGAAAGATGAGGATGGAACAACATATGTGCAACAAAGAATCTATTGGTTTTGAAAATCGTTCCAATCAGTAATAAAGAAACTTGGTTGTTCTGGCAAAATGATATGGTTTTGGAACATTTGCTCCAATGTACTCGGGATTATCACGACTTTTCTTCAATGGATTTATAGACCTGTAGTTGGCAAACATTCTTCTTTGGCAGAGCATCTGAAATATTGATATACCATAAGTTCATGACCAATTTTCTTTGATTAATGGAATCCATGCATGAAGCCTCACCAACCTAGATGAGTGTGGTTATCAGTGCAAGTGTGGTTTCGTCCATGCTGCAATGGGACATCCAGATCCTTTGAAATATATTCCTATCGGAAATAAAGATTGTGGAAAACCATATAAAATTTTATTATGCAATAAAAACGATTCATCCTGATATCCAAATTATCTCCAACTGTGATGGATCTTCTAAGTCACTGGATCATCCTGCAGACCTTTAGGATTACCATATTTATACATCTGCAAGCAACATCGTTTCTATGGCTCATACATTTGATAATATAGAAAGAAGTGGTCGAAAGGCATTTGTTAGTGGAAGTATATTGACAGCAATAGGGGAAGTTGGTTTTATTATTGGGTTAGAGACAAACGATGATGTAGTCGAGATGGCTAGCTATGCACCCTTGTTTGTCAACACTAATAACCACAGATGGAACCTGGATGCTATTGTGTTCGATTCATGGCAGCAATATAAGACTCCGAGCTACTAGGTGCAACAACTCTTCAGGGAATCAAGTGGCATTGTACTTATTCCTGTTATAACACAAGAGAACACTACATCTTCATTGATTGCTTCTGCAATAAGGTGGAATAGCTTAGAGAATGGAGAATACTACATCAGAGTAAACACTGTAAATTTTGGCAGCTCTCTGCTGGCTTGATTTACCTACTGAAAGTATAAGCTCTTAAGGTTAAAAAATGATCACTCTTACATATGATAATTTGATGGATGAAAATTATTTGATAAAAACAAAAAAGATCGTGCTTAGAGAAATAGAAATAGGGAATAGTGGCACTGATATGAACATTTCTCTACCTCCTCATTATGTTACTGTACTAGAGTGGCGACTGGATCATGCTACGCATTCAACAATCTGAGCCAATTTATTCAAGTGGGCTTCTACAGTACTTGGAACAACTCACATCAATTTCCTATTGTTTTGACAGTAAAAATATTTGGGAACTGAAACTCTTCGATTTCTTGTGATGTAAAAATAGTGCAGTGCCAAGGCATAAGAATTGGAACTTCATGGAGTGGGTGCGTTGAAGAAGAATCAGAACACTCCCAAAGATTGAGACATGCACATTAATTTTTTTTTTTTTAAAAAGTGGTCAAGTATGTAAAATAAATTATATTTCCTTCAAAACAAACTAAAATTGGACAGGTGTGCAGTTATGTTGGTTGTGATCAAGTCTGCTTTAGTTCTTCAAAATACCATAACTATCCAATAACTGAATAGAACTACTCTAACTACTCATCCAACCATTTAAAGGAAGCAATGCGCAACCATTGAAGGGGGAGGGAAATTTTCTGGACATAATATTTCCTAAAGAATACATTTTTAGAGAGAATTTTGAGAGAGAACTCTGGCAAAAAATTCAGAGAAGTATGCTTGAAGTGTTGTGAGAATTTTTTCATTGCATTCTTCTTTTACATCTTCGGTAGGGATTGACGAAATCGTCGGCAGTAGGGGGTCTTGCGAAGAAGTGATAAGGATAAAGTGATGATGAGTTTGTTGGCCTTCATAAGGTAAATGTTTAGTTGTTAGTTTGTTGTATTAAAGTTTGATTTTATTTGGCGCTAATCAGTTTCTATATGCAAGTTTTCTCCTTGTGATTTGTCTTCATTGCTCCATTCCACTTCTGGCTCAACTTTCTTTTTTTCTTTTTCGTGCTTGGTCTTTCTATTGTACATTGTGTCTAGAGAGGCTAAAGACCATATAACTGGCCCTAGTATACGCAGAGACTTGTAGATTTAAAAAATTTATGAGTTTGTATGGGAAACAATTGAAATGAAGATCAATTTCTTTTTCTTCACTCTGAACTATCTCTTTGATATTTCTTTAAAGTCCTCAGTTTTCCTCATCTTCTTTTAATACAACATTAAAAATACAAAATATAAAAAGACAAGCAAAACATGTTTATTTTGTAAATAATCATGCTTATAAAGTTTTGTTTATAAGCTTATTAGTGTGCATAAACTTTTATTTTCGTTTATTTTACTATTTTGATTTTATTTATTTTTAATTACATCCCAACTTCTAAATGAAAATATAAAAATGTTATATCAACAAAAATGTTATTTCTCTATATTCTTCAAACTAATGTTATGTAATAAACTTTTCTTTTAATTAAATTACTTTAAAACTAACATAGTTTATTAACTTTCTCCATCTTTTAGTTAACTTTGATTTAGTTACTTTTTTGCTAAAATAAAAACAAAAGCATTGACTTTTTATTTATTATTTGCATTTCCTTTATTAATTTTAATTTTGTTACTCCAAATGTATAAAACTCCACATAGAAGAAATTAAATTGTAACATAAAAATCATAAATTATTAAAAAAAATCAAATATTACTAAAAGTAAAATTACAAGGCAAAGGAATTCATCCTTGGACTGTAGGTTAGGGGAAAATGGCATGGATTTCAATGCGCTTTCTTGTATGGGGCTTTAAGCCTATGGTGATATTCCCGTCTCTTCTCACCTAGCCCCGCGACAGGTTGAAAATGTTGGTGTTGGGAACTCTCTAGTCCCTCGACGTCAACACCCATGACCTTGGGAGGCCATTCAAGATATTCATCACTATCTCTTCTCCTTCTACTAAGTCACCAATGGATTCTATCTGCTCCTTCATTTGATTCACTCTTGAGAAGTAGGAGTGAATGGTTTCTAAGTTCTGCATTTTCACATTCCTCAACTGAGATATCAGAGTCATTCTTCAGTTTATGTTACTTCATTCAAACGGATGGGTTAAGGTGTCCATCATTTGCTTTGGAGAAGATAATGATGATACATGATGGATAAGGTGGTCCTTAATGGAGTCTGTAATAATCCTTTTTTTCTCTCACCATGTCCTCCTTATATTTTCCCTTAGCTTCATCTTCTTGAGGTTCTTGAACCTCTTCTATAAGGAACTTATCCAGTTCATGTTCTTCAAGAAGGAGGGTTACTCTGTACCTCGAGGCCCTGAAGTTATCAACTCCATCTAGCTTCTCATTGATTTTTGTTCTGGTTGTCATCATGCTTGGGACCACACAAAAATATGACAAAAATTGAAAGACTTAACTTACTAGTAGGTGCACAATGCTAAGACGAGCTGCTTGGTGGTCTTGCTTTGTAAAACTTCCCCAAGAAACTGGAAAAACGTCAATCTTAGGGTTTGGGTGAAACCCTAACTGCAACAGCTACAAACTGGAAAATGGGTCCACTGGAAAATTGCGCTAGGCTAGGGCGAACCTCCCAATAATATTATTTTTTTTGAAAACTGTCTCTAGACTGAAAACGACTCCTTTTTAGGATTCTAGACCTGCAACTGGCTTCTATTCAGGCCTGCTCTGATACCATGTTAGAATTTTAAATTTTCTAGTTACACAGTTACAATTACTTAATCCAATAGAAACTGTAGTAGGATCACTGAAAGATAGACAATCACAGATACAATAGAACACAAAGATTATCCTGGGAAACCCTCGTGGGGTAGAAAACCCAACAACCAAAATCCTCAATATAGATTGCTTCAACCAATACAATGATGTGGTATAGCTCTCAAAGAAAGACCAAGACCAAAACACCAAAAGAACCTGTGTCCAAGACTTGTGCGCTAGACCTCCTTATGCGCTCCAAGATGCACAAGAGAAGTGTGTGTGAGAGAGAGAGTACAAATGAGAGGAACCTATCCTCTATTTATACACAACAATGTCTCTTGAAGATACATGACTCTTCACCTAACTAACCCATAAAAACAGGGCCGACTAGCCACAATGGGGATTTTTACAATCATAAGTAAAATACCAATAATATAATAATTTATGTTGAGCCGACTTGTATAATATAATTACAGTAACCTTTTAAAGGTTTGACCAAAACAAATATACAAGAATATCTTCCGTAGTTATACCAAAAATATCAACAATTTTACCTTTAAATATGAAAATGTTGGGGAATAAGGTGGAACATGACATGAAGCAAAAAAACACAGTACTGTAGATAATCGAAGATAAAAAAAAAAAATTGAAGACAAAGGATGGTGTCTAAAGACATTGTTACAACACTTAAACAAAACTCACTGTGATCAAAACATCACAGTGCATGTTTCACATATTGATCCACATGGTCTATTGCACAATCTCCATGTTGATAATAACTCAAGGGGTTTTTTATTTGTAGTCTTGAGATCTAACCAACTTCCATAGAGTCTGGAAGATCTTGTCCACATGTAACTGTCGATTGTTAGAGTTGACTCTACCAAATTTGTGTTGTCGAGCCAGCTTAACAGAATTCTCAACTTGACTGCCTATGTATCCATCTTGTAGTCGATTGTTGGGTTGGTTGATCCACCGCCTGACTATCTTCGATTGTTGTTCAACCGTCTGGTCGACAAGCACGTCGACTACTCGACCGATTGATGCAGTGTTCTGGTCAATTTCTCGATTGATTGTGTCCAGGTGTAGGTCGACCTCTAGATCAATTGAACCTAGGAGATGTGTGATGAATTATCAATGCTTGATGTTCTGTCAGAAAATTGGCCTCTAAGAAAGGGTCTTTGTCTTTGAGGCGATTTGGGAAGGATTGCAGCTCATAATAATTTCAAGCTTAATTCAAAAACTCTTTTTGGAGTCGAGGGATGTTTTTACTAAAGATTTTTGTGTATTGATTCATATTTGTGGATTATTCTACTCTTGAATTGATGTCACAGGTGTCTAGTAAGGGTTTCAATTTTGTCAAGTTAGCTTGTGTGATTAGATAAATTAGTGGCTATTATTTTCAGTGAATAATTATATATTCTTTATTAATTATTTTCTTATTTTCTGTAATATGTTTTCGTCATCTCATATATGGTACATTGTGGAATTATTTTTTATTGTTCTATTTCTATAATTTCCATCTCTTTATGCATTAGAATAATTTATGTTTCCTGAAGGTTATCTTGCAGTTATCTTGCAGTAATATTTCATAGAGAATTAAAAGGTACATGTCACTTTCATTTACTATTCCTGAAGGTTATTTTTTTCGTGACAAATTTCTTCAAACTCTCTAGATTAGTTTTATTTCTCTCACTAATTATATAAATTATAAAAACATAAGAAGAACGGAAATAGACATTTGAACTAATTCATAAATTCCATTGAAGTGTTGTCGAACCATTAACCCAAAGGATTGTTCCTTTCCAAATAGGGAATAATCTAATTGAGCCTCTTTCTTTGGTTTAATCCCTACTATTGAGAAATGAGAATCCAACCCCCTCAACACACCCCTATGCATAGTTTATTCTCTCCTTTAAAGTTTGGATTGGTTCCATCTTTAATTGAATCGATCACTCGGAAGATCCAATGCTAATTTCTATTGTGTTGTTTGTTGTTAACTAATTGGCACTTAAATGGTTGATTTGCTTAGATTGAATTGTGTGCCAAACAACATTCAATGTGATTATGGCTTGTGTGTTGGCAAGCATAAACCATAACTTAATATCATAGTGATATCAATTGATTGAATTGTTGGTATTTATGCATTGGATACAACACTCTTCTATTATATTGACCTACAACAACACAATCGACCCTCTATTGATCATTGACCCATTGCTTGTATACTCGACATGCCAATTCCTTAAGTCATGGTCTGAATTGTTCAAATCATTGGTATGCAACACTTTTTGATCAATCTATAGATGTCCTAAATCACTTGAATAGACTATCATCTACAATGAAATTAAACAATGTTGGTTTGTACTAAGGCTAGACCATGGGTCTCATCACCACCCACCCTATGTTTTAATTGAATCTCCATGCCTTTGGTTGCCAACCATATATCTAGTGTCTACTTAATTGCTTGGGCTGATTATTACAATGTTCAAAACATTTGTTTTCTACCAATTGCATCATCCCTTGATATCATATAGATGTAAGTTGAATGGGAAAATACATGTCCTTAAAAGTGTTGCATTTGCATTATATTAAAAGAAGATCCATAGAGTGTTATTGTTACCTATAGCATATGGGTAGAGGAATGGACTTGAGTGTTGTGTAGTGTTGAAATAATGTAACTGCGAAGAGCATTCTTATTATTATTGGATTAAATCCCCATTGTGGATTAATCATGTCATTATTATTATTATTGGATTAAATCCCCATTGTGGATTAATCATGTCATTATTATTATTATTGTTATTAGATTAATCCCCATTGTGGATTAATCATG
>SNQJ01S0032469.1:10890-34356 GCA_010110895.2 Picea sitchensis | reverse complement strand
TCTTATTCTATTAGAATCAAGTGTTCTTTCAAGATTACAAAAAATATTTATATGATCATAATTGCTAATATCTCCTCAAAATCTTGATATGTTGATCTATACTTTGAGCAAGTTTTTAGATACTTGCTATTGACAGCTGTCAATTGTTTTACATAGCATATTCTTACTTATCAAAAAAACAAAAAGTCCACTCTTATTCTATTAGAATCAAGTGTTCTTTCAAGATTACAAAAAAGATCTATAAGATCGTAATTGCTAATATCTCCTCAAAATCTTGATATGTTGATCTATACTTTGAACAAGTTTTTAGATAATTGCTATTGACAACTGTCAATTGCTTTACATAGCATATTCTTACTTATCAAAAAAAGAAAAAGTAAACTTCCTTCTAGTGTCTGGTTGCACTCTAATGTAACATTAGAAAATCTTAAAACTATCTGTATTTACAACATTTTCTTTGAAGATCTCCTCATAAAAAAACCAACCTAGGGGGTTTTCCAAATCTTTTTTGGAGAGTTGATATGCCATCGTGTTGAATTCTCTATGCATATGCATGAAGTGAATTCCTTCAAATCTCGCATTTAAGCATTTAATTTGTTCTTTCCAACTGTGTAGATAAATTAGGTTCATATTTGAGCAGTCATTAATCTAGTCAATAGTGACTTTGGAGTCACCAGTTGCCATCAAATTTCTTATGGATAGTCTTTGTGCAAAGAGAAGAAGCTCCCAAAGTCCCAAAATTTCAGCCTTCATATTATTACCCTTTCCTCCTGCAAAGAGCTTTATAACTATGATGAGCACTTAATTTTATGTAAATTCCAACACCACGGTTGTCATTCACAACTGCACCGTCAAAGAAACCTATTGGATTCTCATCAAAGAATATTGGGTTTAGTATCAAATCCACTTTGTCCACTTCTCATGTGCCTTTAAGTTCTTTAATATCAAGTAAAATTATGGAAATAGTTTTGGAGTCCTCTCTTTGCCAATTTTCAAACAAGATTTTGTTCCTGTACTTCCAAATTATCCAACTAACCGGAAAAGGTATAAATCCCATCCTCGGATATTTTGTAAACCAGTGCAATAAGTTTCTTTCTAGAGTAGTATGCATCCATGCATCTGAAAAATTAAGGGAAATTAATATTTCTTTCCAGATGTATTGAGTGGCTTCACAATGTATGAACATATGTTATGTTGTCTCATCATCTCCTTGAGACATAAACTGCAAACAACATGTCCAATGCCTCCCCTTTTCTTATAATTTTCACCAGTGAGGATACAATTTTTTAAGCATAACCACATGAAACATATCATTTTTCTTGGTATATTAACTCTCCAAATGGACGTATACCACCATTTACAAACACCATTATGTGAATTACTAGCAATGCATTGATATGCTAAGTTTGCAGAAACTGATCCAAAAGCCATGTTCCATGACCAAACAATTTTATCATTTGAATTGTTAAGTGAAACTCCACTACTTTTCAACATTGTAATGAAATTGTTCCATTCATTTGACAGATCTCTAGTTAAACCAAGTTGGTTGGCATTTATCTAATTTTGTGAATTGCTAAGTGTGTTTGTAACGACTGCTTGTGCAATGGAAAAGATACCCTTATTATTGAGGAAATGGATTATAGGTGCAAAAAGTTTATATGAAGAGTTATCTCCAATGAAAGGATCCTTTCCAATAATAACTTGTCTTCCGCTCCCTATTTTCCAAGCCAACCACTGCTTAATGATATGAAATGAGCTCATAAATTTTTTCCAAAAATTAGAGGCATTAGGGTACTTGAAGTTTCCTTTTCTTATCCAAGAAGTCAAGTCGACTCCTTTTATATATTTTCCTTCAATGATTTGACTCCAAAGACTATTACCATAAATCCCCCTCCAACAAGATTTAGTAGCTAATGATTTGGCAAACCAAAAAATGTTTCTTATACCCTATCCACCAAATTCTTTAGGAGTTGCAATGGTTTGCCACTTGGATAAATGAAATCATGTTGTTTTGTTTGCTCCTCTCCATAAAAAGTTTGCCATAAGTTGTTGAATTTTGTTCATAGTAGAGGCAGGAACCTTTGCTAAACTGAACCAATACACAAGAATACTTTGGAGTACATCTTTCACTAATACCAATCTTCTACCTAGAGAGAGCCATCAATATGTCCAATTGTTAATTATTTTAACAAACTTCTCAATCAGCCAATTCCAATCCACTATTCTGTATCCATTTGGTTTTAAACAAAAACCTAAATATTTCATTCCTTCCTCCAGGTTTATGAATGGAATGCTAAACTCTGAAAATAATATTTGTTTAAGACTGAAGTCATTGTTTTGTGCTAGAAAAACTAATTTATGGCAGTTAAGCTCCATACTTGATGTTGTACAAAACATTGCTAAGATTGTTTTAAATTCCAACCAGTCTTTATATTCCCCGCCCCCTAGGATTAAGACATCATCTACGGAGAGAAGATGTGTCACAATGTTTATGGAGGCAACTTTGAGTCCGTGAAAGGACCCTTCTTCAACAACTTTCTTCAATAATCTACTAAGACATCCTACAACCAGAAGAAACAGTAGAGGAGAGAGGGGACAACCTTGTCGGAGTCCACACTGACTTTGGAAGAACTTTGTCAGGGAACCGTTAATTAATATTGCCATATTTATTGTGGAAATACAGACCATGATCCACTGGGAGATCTCCCAATTTAAACCAATCTGAGTTAACAACATTCTAAGAAAATTCCAAGTTACCTTATCATAATATTTTTTCAAATCCAACTTGAGTATAATTGTGCTTAGTTTCTTCGTCTTAGTTGATGTAAGCATTCTTGAGCTATGCCAACAATATTGAAAATTAAGCGGTCCTTTAAGAATCCAAACTGTTCATGTGAAATACAAATTGCTAATTTTGATTTAATCCTTGTAGCAATAATCTTGGAGATGACTTTGTATACAAAATTACAAAGTGTGATTGGTTTGAAATCATGAAAATTCCTTAGTTTATTTACTTTGGGTATAAGTGCGAAGAAGGTGGCATTAAGTGAGCCCGAAATAAACCCAGACACTTTGGATCCAAGTGAAGATCCTCCCCCAAGATCTCAAAAAAAAACTGAAAAAGTTCTTGTGTCCATCCATCGGGGCCTGGGATTTTGTCTTTGGGAATCTTGAAGACTATATCTTTAACTTCATTAATCGTAACAACTTTACTAATCTCTTCACAATCTGATTCACTAAATATTTTTGGCAAATGTTCAAGTACGTTGAGCTCGTTGCGTGTATCTTCAGACTCGATGGCTCTGAATTGTGATTTAAAATGTTTCGTAGAAATATTTTTAATTTCAGAATCAAATGTGTTTAGGACACCTGAATCAGCTTCAATATCCCAAATTGTATTCTGTTTCCTCCTCATAGTGGCATATTTATGAAAAAAATTAGTATTCTTATCTCCACTGTTGAGCCAAATAGATCTGATTTTGAGTCGCCAAGTATCTTCTTCAATAACCAGAATCTTTTATTTTTCCTCCTTCGGAACCTTAAGAATGTCCAAGTCATCTTGCTCAAAAATATGAGTCGAACATTTTTCAAAGATTACTTCCATCTTGGATTCTATTTGGAGCAATTTCGATTGTAATTGCACTTTCTTATCTCTCTACCAACAGATCACTACTCTTTTTAGGTTCTTTAATTTTGAACACAATAGTTGGATAGTGGAGGAATCCGACCATTGACTCATAGAATTCCACGTTTTCTTGATGAGTGAAGAAAAATCTTGATCCTTGATCCAAGTATAGTTGAATTTAAAAGGTGGCAAAGATTTATGAAAAAAGGAGTCCAGTTGGAGACAGATCGGATTATGATCTGAAATGGTAGAATTGATTACCTAATATCTAACCTTGTAGTTTTTGTTGAATAGGGAGTCGTCAAGTAGGAAGCGGTCCAATCTCTTAGCTATACCATCTGTCCCAGATCTGCCATTCCTCCATGTAGGAGTAATTTTAGTAGGTTGGACATCCACTAAACCAGAGGATTGAATGATACTTGTGAAGAAGTCTGAGAGTGGGTCTAATCTGGCTGAAGCCCCCCAAACTTCCCTCGTTGAAAGTGTGAAGTTTAGATCTCTGCCAACTATAATGCCTTCTTCGTTCAATAAACCAGACTGAATTATAGGGAGCCAAAAATAATTCCCTATCCTTATAGGTGGCATAACAATTTAGCAATTTAACTTTATCCGTTGACTGTTTAATCCTTCCTTCCAGATAAATATCTAGAAATGAGATATATCCCTAGTGAAAGTCATTAATGCAATTTTATTGAATGCATAATACCTAGTGAATGGATGCATTTCAAGTGTCATCCTTCTTCGAAGAAAATAGTTTGTTGAATGCATAATACCTAGTGAATGAATGCATTTCAAGTGTTATCCTTCTTTGAAGAAAATATTTTGTTGAATACATAATACCTAGTGAATGCATGCATTTGAAGTGTCATCCTTCTTCGAAGAAAATATTTCGAAAATATTATAAGGCTTTAATACATGTGTCATCCATGAGTGATCATGTATTTGATGTTGAATTATTCTATTCTCTACTAAGGATTTACAATATAAAGGTTCATCAAATACTACAAGAGTTATATCAATTTAAGGTTGGTCTTTACAATATAAAGGTTCATCAAATACTACAAGAGCTAGATCAATTTAAGGTTGGACTTTACAATATAAAGGTTCATCAAATATTACAGGAGCTAGATCAATTTAAGGTTGGACTTGACAATGTAATGGAATTTTCTATCTTTTTGTTTCACTATGCTATGCAGTTGATTTGAACTCAAAACAATATTTTATGTAATTATCAACTATGAACTTTCATGTATTGACGATTAGTTTTTATCCATGTTTGTAAAAATTAAATAGATTTTGAATTTAGTCTTCCTTCAATGTCAAGGGAAATGTTTTGAAAGTGTAACTTTTAAATGTTATGAATCTTTCATAAATATGGTTATCCTAGTAACATGCTACAAAATTTCAAAGGTGCAATATTACAAGTGACTTCTTCCTTTCATGGATAAATGGTGTACTAGAACTTGTAGTGTGAGGTGGCATACAACTTATTCTCCACACTAAGCCATACAATGTTGTAGGGATTTGGGTGAGGTGTGATTGTTAGCTTGAGTCACTAGACCATCACTAAATAGTGAATCTTTTGCACAAACCTATGTGTATCCTCATGTGCATTCATCAACAAGAGCTAGAGCTTTGCACGATATATCAGTGTAGTCTAGTACAAGTTCTTGAAAATAAGGTTAGAGCCTTCACTATTGATGTACAAACAAGCCATGAGTGTGTATATGAAACTCAATACGTATTTAACAACTACTTGACCTCAATGTTGACAATTCGTAAATGATAGGCCCATGGCTTGTCCATCTCATTAACATGAATCATCTTGTGCAATTAAAACCAATCTTTGTTTAGAATTGATTACAAAGCTTCCATTAATGATGAATTCCCAATGCCCCCTACAATATTGTAAGATGGATATCAATGCATTTTAATTCAATCACATATACATATACTCCCACATATTATTAAAATCTATTATTTAAAAATGATTACACAACAATTAAACTCTACAATGTGAACCACTAATGGTCAAANTAGTAACATGCTACAAAATTTCAAAGGTGCAATATTACAAGTGACTTCTTCCTTTCATGGATAAATGGTGTACTAGAACTTGTAGTGTGAGGTGGCATACAACTTATTCTCCACACTAAGCCATACAATGTTGTAGGGATTTGGGTGAGGTGTGATTGTTAGCTTGAGTCACTAGACCATCACTAAATAGTGAATCTTTTGCACAAACCTATGTGTATCCTCATGTGCATTCATCAACAAGAGCTAGAGCTTTGCACGATATATCAGTGTAGTCTAGTACAAGTTCTTGAAAATAAGGTTAGAGCCTTCACTATTGATGTACAAACAAGCCATGAGTGTGTATATGAAACTCAATACGTATTTAACAACTACTTGACCTCAATGTTGACAATTCGTAAATGATAGGCCCATGGCTTGTCCATCTCATTAACATGAATCATCTTGTGCAATTAAAACCAATCTTTGTTTAGAATTGATTACAAAGCTTCCATTAATGATGAATTCCCAATGCCCCCTACAATATTGTAAGATGGATATCAATGCATTTTAATTCAATCACATATACATATACTCCCACATATTATTAAAATCTATTATTTAAAAATGATTACACAACAATTAAACTCTACAATGTGAACCACTAATGGTCAAATCCCAAACAAAATGATATTTTGCAGATCGATGTTCCTACACAACACTCAAGTCCATTCCTCTACCCATATTCTATAGGTAACAATAACACTCTATGGCTCTTCTTTTAATATAATTCAAATGCAACACTTTTAAGGACATGTATTTTCCCATTCAACTTACATCTATATGACAACAAGGGATGATGCAATTGGTAGAAAACAAATGTTCTGAACATTGTAATAATCAGCCCAAGCAATTAAGTAGACACTAGATATATGGTTGGCAACCAAAAGCGTGGAGATTCAATTAAAACATAGTGTGGGTGGTGATGAGACCCATGTTCTAGCCTTAGTACAAACCAACATTGTTTAATTCATTGTAGATGATAGTCTATTCAAGTGATTTAGGACATCTATAGATATATCAAAAAGTGTTGCATACCAATTATTTGAACAATTCAGACCATGAATTAAGGAATTGGCATGTCGAGTATACAAACAATGGGTCAATGATCAATGGAGGGTCGATTGTGTTGTTGTAGGTCAATATAATAGAAGAGTGTTGTATCCAACGACTAAATACCAACAATTCAATCAATTGATATCACTATGATATTAAGTTATGGTTTATGCTTGCCAACACACAAGCCATAATCACATTGAATATTGTTTGGCACACAATTCAATCTAAGCAAATCAACCATTTAAGTGCCAAATAGTTAACAACAAACAACACAATAGAAATTAGCATTGGATCTTCTGAGTGATCGATTCAATTAAAGATGGAACCAATCCAAACGTTAAGGGAGAGAATAAACTATGCATAGGGGTGTGTTGAGGGGGTTGGATTCTCATTTCTCAATAGTAGGGATTAAACCAAAGAAAGAGGCTCAATTAGATTATTCCCTATTTGGAAAGGAACAATCCTTTGGGTTAATGGTTCAACAACACTTCAATGGAATTTATGAATTAGTTCAAATGTCTATTTCCGTTCTTCTTATGTTTTTATAATTTATATAATTAGTGAGAGAAATAAAACTAATCTAGAGATTTGAAGAAATTTGTCACAAAAAAAATAACCTTCAGGTATAGTAAATGAAAGTGACATGTAGCTTTTAATTCTCTATGAAATATTACTGCAAGATAACCTTCAGGAAACATAAACTATTCTAATGCATAAAGAGATGGAAATTATAGAAGTAGAACAATAACAAATAATTCCACGGTGTACCATATACGAGATGATGAAAACATATTACAGAAAATAGGAAAATAATTAATAAAGAATATATAATTATTCACTGAAAATAATAGCCACTAATTTATCTAATCACACAAGCTAACTTGAAAAAATTGAAACCCTTACTAGACACTTGCGACATCAATTCAAGAGTAGAATAATCCACAAATACGAATCAATACACAAAATTCTTTAGTAAAAAAATCCCTTGACTCCAAAAAGAGTTTTTGAATTAAGCTTGAAATTATTATGAGTTGCAATCCTTCCCAAATCGCCTCAAAGACAAAGACCCTTTCTTAGAGGCCATTTTTTTGACAGAAAATCAAGCATTGATAATTCATCACACATCTCCTAGGTTCAGTTGATCGAGAGGTCGACCTACACCTGGACACAATCAATCGGGAAATTGACCAGAACACTGCATCAATCGGTTGAGTAGTCGACGTGCTTGTCAACCAGATGGTTGAACAATAATCAAAGATAGTCGGGCGGTGGATCGACCAACCCAACAATCGACTACAAGTTGGATATGTAGGCGGTCAAGTTGAGCATTCTGTTAAGATGAATCGACAACACATATTTGGTAGAGTCAACTCTAACAATCGACAGTTACATGTGGACAAGATCTTTCGGACTCTATGGAAGTTGGTTATATCTTGAGACTATAAATAAAAGACCCCTTGAGTTATTATCAACATGGAGATTGTGCAATAGATCATGTGGATCAATAAGTGAAACATGCAAAGTGATGTTTTGATCATAGTGAGTTTTATTTAAGTGTTGTAACAATGTATTTAGACACCACCCTTTGTCTTGGAATTTTTTTTTTATCTTTGATTATCTACAGTACTATGTTTTTTGTTTCATGTCACGTTCCACCCTATTCCCCAACATTTTCATATTTAAAGGTAAAATTGTTGATATTTTTGGTATAACTACGGAAGATATTCTTGTATATTTGTTTTGGTCAAACCTTTAAAAGGTTACTGTAATTATATTATACAAGTCGGTTCAACATAAATTATTATATTATTGGTATTTTACTTATGATTGTAAAAATCCCCATTGTGGCTAGTCGACCCTGTTTTTATGGGTTAGTTAGGTGAAGAGTCATGTATCTTCAAGAGACATTGTTGTTTATAAATAGAGGATAGGTTCCTCTCATTTTTACACTCTCTCTCACACACACACACTTCTCTTGTGCATCTTGGAGCGCATAAGGAGGTCTAGCGCACAAGTCTTGGACACTGGTTCTTTTGGTGTTTTGGTCTTGGTCTTTCTTGGAGAGATATAACGCATCATTGTATTGGTTGAAGGAATCTATATTGAGGATTTTGGTTGTTGGGTTTTCTCCCCCACAAGGGTTTCCCAGGATAATCTTTGTGTTCTATTGTATCTGTGATTGTCTATCTTTCAGTGATCCTACTACAGTTTCTATTGGATTAAGTAATTGTAACTGTGTAACTAGAAAATTTAAAATTCTAACATGGTATTAGAGCAGGCCTGAATAGAAGCCAGTTGCAGGTCTAGAATCTTAAAAGAGAGTCGTTTTCAGTCTAGAGACAGTTTTCAAAAAAACTAATATTATTGGGAGGTTCGCCCTAGCCTAGCGCAATTTTCCAGTGGACCCATTTTCCAGTTTGCAGCAGCTGCAGTTAGGGTTTCACCCAAACCCTAAGGTTGACGTTTTTCCAGTTTCTTGGGGAATTTTTACAAAGCAAGACCACCAAGCAACTCGTCTTATCATTGTGCACCTACTAGTAAGTTAAGTCTTTCAATTTTTGTCATATTTTTGTGTGGTCCCAAGTAGGATGACTACCAGAAAAAAAAAATCAATGAGAAGCTAGATGGAGTTGATAACTTCAGGGCCTCGAGGTACAGAGTAACCCTCCTTCTTGAAGAACATGAATTGGATACGTTCCTTATAGAAGAGGTTCAAGAACCTCAAGGAGATGAAGCTAAGGGAAAATATAAGAAGGACATGGTGAGAGAAAAAAAGGATTATTGCAGACTCCATTAAGGACAACCTTATCCATCATGTATCATCATTATCTTCTCCAAAGCAAATGATGGACACCTTAACTTGTCAGTTTGAATGAAGTAACATAAAATGAAGAATGACTTTGATATCTTAGTTGAAGAATGTGAAAATGCAGAACTTAGAAACCATTCACTCCTACTTCTCAAGAGTGAATCAAATCAAGGAGCAGATAGAATCCATTGATGACTCGGTAGAAGGAGAAGAGATAGTGATGAATACCTTGAATGGCCTCCCAAGGTCATGGGTGTTGACGTCGAGGGACTAGAGAGTTCCCAACACCAACATTTTCAACCTCTCGCGGGGCTAGGCGAGAAGAGACGAGAATATCACCATAGGCTTAAAGCCCCATACAAGAAAGCACATTGAACTCCATGCCATTTTTCCCCTAACCTACAGTCCAAGGATGAATTCCTTTGCCTTGTAATTTTACTTTTAGTAATATTTGATTTTTTTAATTAATTTATGATTTTTATTTTACAATTTAATTTCTTCTATGTGGAGTTTTATACATTTGGAGTAACAAAATTAAAATTAATAAAGGAAATGTAAATAATAAATAAAAACTCAATTCTTTTGTTTTTATTTTAGCCAAAACGTAACTAGAGCAAAGTTAACTAAAAGATGGAGAAAGTTAATAAACTATGTTAGTTTTAAAGTAATTTAAGTAAAAGAAAAATTTATTACATAACATTAGTTTGAAGAATATAGAGAAATAACATTTTTGTTGATATAACATTTTTATATTTTCATTTAGAAGTTGGGATGTAATTAAAAATAAATAAAATCAAAATAGTAAAATAAACAAAAATAAAAGTTTATGCACACTAATAAGCTTATAAACAAAAGTTTATAAGCATGATTATTTACAAAATAAACATATTTTGCTTGTCTTTTTATATTTTATATTTTTAATGTTGTATTAAAAGAAGATGAGGAAAAATGAGGACTTTAAAGAAATATCAAAGAGATAGTTCAGAGTGAAGAAAAAGAAATTGATCTTCATTTCAATTGTTTCCCATACAAACTCATAAATTTTTGAAATCTACAAGTCTCTACGTAAACTAGGGTAAGGGATATGGTCTTTAGCCCCTCTAGACACAATGTACAATAGAAAGACCAAGCGCGAAAAGGAAAAAAAGAAAGTTGAGCCAGAAGTGGAATGGAGCAATGAAGACGAATCACAAGGAGAAAACCTGCATATAGAAACCGATTAGCGCTGAATAAAATCAAACTTTAATACAACAAACTAACAAGTAAACATTTACCTTATGAAGGCCAACAAATTCATCATCACTTTATCCTTATCACTGCTTCGCAAGACCCCTTGTTGCCGACGATTTCGTCAATCCCTGCTGAAGATGTAAAAGAAGAATGCAATGAAACAATCCTCACAACACTCCAAGCATAATTCTCTGAATTTTTTGCCAGAGTTCTCTCTCAAAATTCTCTCTAAAATATCTTCTTCAAGAAATATTATGTCTAGAAAATTTCTCTCCCCCTTCAATGGTTGCGCATTGCTTCCTTTAAATGGTTGGATGAGTAGTTAGAGTAGTTCTATTCAGTTATTGGATAGTTATGGTATTTTGAAGAACTGAAGCGGACTTGATCACAACCAACATAACCGCACACCTATCCAATTTTAGTTTTGTTTTGAAGGAAATATAATTTATTTTACATACTTGACCACTTTTTTAAAAAAATATTTTTAATGTGCATGTCTCAATCTTTGGGAGTGTTCTGATTCTTCTTCAATGCACCCACTCCACGAAGTTCCAATTCTTATGCCTTGGCACTACACTATTTTTACATCACAGAAAATCAAAGAGTTTCAGTTCCCAAATATTTTTACTGTCAAAACAATAGGAAAATGATGTGAGTTGTTCCAAGTACTGTAGAAGCCCACTTGAATAAATTGGCTCAGATTGTTGAATGCGTAGCATGATCCAATCGCCACTCTAGTACAGTAACAGAATGAGGAGGTAGAGAAATGTTCATATCAATGCCACTATTCCCTATTTCTATTGCCCTAGGCATGATCTTTTATGTTTTTATCAAAGAATTTTCATCCATCAAATTATCATATGTAAGAGCGATCATTTTTTAACCTGAAGAGCTTATACTTCCAGTAGGTAAATCAAGTCAGTAGAGAGCTGCCAAAATTTACAGCGTTTACTCTGATGTAGTCTTCTCCATTCTCTAAGCTATTCCACCTTATTTCAAAAGAAATCAATGAAGATGTAGCATTCTCTTGTGTTATAACAAGAATAAGTACAACACCACTTGATTCCCTGAAGAGTTGTTTCACCTAGTAGCTCGGAGTCTCATATTGTTGCCATGAATCGAATACAATAGCATCCAGGTTCCATATGCGGTTATTAGTGTTGACAAACAAGGGTGCATAGCTAGCCATCTCGACTACATCACCATTTGTCTCTAACCCAATAAGAAAACCAACTTCTCCAATTGTTGTCAATATACTTCCACTAACAAATGCCTTTCGCCACTTCTTTCTATACTATCAAATGTATGAGCCATAGAAACGATGTTGCTTGCAGATGTATAAATATGGTAATCCTAAAGGTCTGTAGGATGATCCAGTGACTTAGAAGATCCATCATAGTTGGAGATAATTTGGATATCAGGATGAACCGTTTTTATTGCATAATAAAATTTAATATGGTTTTCCACAATCTTCATTTCCGATAGGAATATATTTCAAATTAAAAGGATCTGGATGTCCCATTGCAGCATGGAGGGAACCACACTTGCACTGATAATCACACTCATCTAGGTTGGTGAGGCTTCATGCGAGGATTCCATTAATCAAAGAAAATCAGTCATGAAATTATGGTATATCAATATTCCAGATGCTATGCCAAAGAAGAATGTTTGCCAACTACATGTCTATAAATCCATTGAAGAAAAGCCATGATAATCCCAAGTACATTGGAGAAAATGTTCCAAAACCATATCATTTTGACAGAACAACTAAGGTTCTTTATTAATGATTGGAACGATTTTCAAAACCAATAGATTCTTTGTTGCGCATATGTTGTTCCATCCTCATCTTTCCAACAATGATGCAAATGAAAGAGTTGTCTAACTTGGAGAATTCATATTCGCAGTAAATAACTTACCAATAAACTTCGTAACTAAAACATAAGCTGTATATCTTGGAAATAAGTACATTCCCATCATATCTTCATAATATTTCATATTTTCTCATTTGACCATATAAAACTCCATATACCCTCACTCCTTATGATTATAATTCCCTTTGCGAATAAGACATTCCCAAAATCTCTCATGGTTTCGTTCTCTATTGACCATGCAAGGTTACCCAAAAATAATATGTGTCGTCAGTTTTATTTTGGATGGCATTGTTGCTCATATAAATGCTTCTGATATGGACCTTACTTGAGTTCAATATCCACCAATTTTGTGAGATTGACTTTGGAATGTGGTCCTACTCTTTGACATGGAGCTTGCATGAGATATAAAATTAAAGGCTTGTCATATAATGGTATATAATGATGGAAAGTGAATCTTCTTATGAAGGTCTCATGACATAATTAATTTAATCCATAGGCAAAGTCAAAGACTAAACTTTTTGGTTTTGGGTAATTAAACAATCATGTGGAAAGGATAAAATCCAACATAATGTAATAGTATATATTAACTTTTGGAATGGTGTAACTTTATGAAGAGTGGGTACTAATATATGGAATCAAAGGCATGGGATAATGAAGTAAGGAGATGTATATGATGAGAAAAGGAATCGATGCATAATAGCTCATGAGCCTCAACAACTTTACCAAATATTGTATCATGTGCAACTTCAAAATTAATCACTAACCATCTTCATCATAACTGAAAATATTCTGTAATGACATCTTATTTAAATAGTGCAAATAAGATCCATAAGATCTATTAGGAATACGTTTGTCATGATGCAAATAAGATCCATAACATGGATTAAAAAACATAGGAATGTCCCTACAATAGTCACTATCATCAAAATAAAAATTGCACCTAGGAGGGACATGCTCGATGGTGCCAAGTTCTTTGTCCTATTTTTTATTGAAACAGAGGATTAGTGAAAATTTTATATAGTTTAAGATCTTGATTGAACTCATAGATATCTTCAAAAGAGGACTCCTCAGGTGGATCATTAAATTCATGCAGGTCTACATCATTTGACCACTCATTATCATTATCATCGAATACAAATGTATCATAAATTGGTTTGACATAGTTAGAATTGATTTCTTCATTTGCATTATCAAAATTTCCATCGTATGCATGCATATAAGAAGCTTGAGATGAAAGATGATTTTTGGGTTGAATTTCCTTAGGAGGTTTAAGAAGGGTGTGAGAGGTGGATTGGTCATTAAGCATCATGATATAATCATGATCCTCTTCACATCCACGCTCTTGACCACAAGCAGTGAATTCATTATAAATAGGCCCTAAGAGAGAGGGCTCCCGATATATACTCCCATCATGATTTTAAGATTGAGATTCAAGAAAGAACGAGCGATCTTGTAACCTCTTGATGAAGGGGATTAAAGAAGATAAATCCTTGTGTGAATCATGAATACCAAAAGAGTAACCTATTCTATGGATTTTATCTTCGAAGTCAAAGCAAGTGGATAGGGATAGCTCTAGGTTTTGAACATTCTTTTCTTCCAACCGCCATCGATAAAGAGGAGGTAGAAGTTCATAGTAATGCAATAGGGAAACCAAGTTAGTCGGGTGAACATGACTAGGAATTAAATTGTATAACTTGATAAACTGAAGATTAAAAGTAAGAATGTTCTCATTATCCTTCATGTGTAATTGGTTAAGCCTCTTAAGATGCTCATAAGGATTATATAAATTCCCAAAGGTAGAAGTAAACCAGTGAGAAATTTCAAACTAGGTAGAGATGCATCCATCAAGAAGGTTGGAAAATAAAGAGGCGACATCGCCCTGAAGTGAATTCATGAACAAAAGCATGAAATTATCGTTATTATTTAGTCCCATAATGGTTCAAGCATTTGAAAATTCATGAAGATGCTCAATCACCGTAACCATTCCATTTCCATGAAAGCAAGGCAAATGATTCTTGAATTTGTGAGGTAAAGGGTTCATCGGGTGAGCGAACCTCAAGGGAGTGGGCACAAACCAAGGGGAATTGTTTAGTTCTTCTTCAAACTCAAACATGCCATACTTGCGAATGACCTTCCCAGGGTTAGTACCTAAAACCAAAGGGTTACAACAACCAAAAAGGCTTCCAATTGGTTGAGACATCGAGGTCTAGGAAAAGTAAAAATAAAATTGAAAGAATTAAAACAAGAACTAGGAACGAAGCAATGAACGGTCGTCCCCACTATGGTCGCCAAAAATGTGTTGACGTCGAGGGACTAGAGAGTTCCCAACACCAACATTTTCAACCTCTCGCGGGGCTAGGCGAGAAGAGACGGGAATATCACCCTAGGCTTAAAGCCCCATACAAGAAAGTGCATTGAACTCCATGCCAAATTTCCCCTAACCTACAGTCCAAGCATGAATTCCTTTGCCTTGTAATTTTACTTTTAGTAATATTTGATGTTTTTATTTAATTTATGTTTTTTATGCTATTTTACAATTTCTTCTATGTGGGGTTTTATACATTTGGAGTAACAAAATTAAAATAAATAAAGGAAATGCAAATAATAAAAATAAAAAGTCAATGCTTTTGTTTTTATTTTAGCAAAAAAAGTAACTAAAACAAAGTTAACTAAAAGCTGGAGAAAGTTAATAAACTATGTTAGTTTTAAAGTAATTTAATTAGAAGAAAAGTTTACTACATAACATTAGTTTATGCACATTTAGAAGTTGGGATGTAATTAAAAAAAAAAAAAATCAAAATAGTAAAATAAACAAAAATAGAAGTTTATGCACACTAACAAGCTTATAAATAAAACTTTATAAGCATGATTATTTACAAAATAAACATATTTTGTTGTCTTTTTATATTTTATATTTTTAATGTTGTATTAAAAGAAGATGAGGAAAACTAAGGACTTTAAAAATATATCAAAGAGATAGTTCAAAATTGAGGAAAAAGAAATTGATCTTCATTTCAATTGTTTCCTATACAAACTCATAAATTTTCGAAATATACAAGTCCCTGTGTAGACTAGGGCCAGGTATATGGTCTTTAGCCCCTCTAGACACAATGTACAATAGAAAGACCAAGCGCGAAAAGGAAAAAATGAAAGTTGATCCAGAAGTGGAATGGAGCAATGAAGGTGAATCACAAGGAGAAAACCTGCATATATAAATTGATTAGCGTCGAATAAAATCGAGCTTTAATAGAACAAACTAACAAGTAAACATTTACCTTATGAAGACCAGTGAGCTCATCCTTTCTTTATCCTTATCGTTGCTTCGCAAGACCCCCTACTGCCGACGATTTCATCAATCCATGTTGAAGATGTAAAAGAAGAATGGAATGAAACAACCCTCACAGCACTCCAAACATACTTCTCTAAATTTTCTACCAGAGTTCTCTCTCAAAATTCTCTCTAAAAATATCTTCCTCAGAAAATATTTTGTCCAGGAAATTTCCCTCCCCCTTCAATGGTTGTGCGTTGCTTCCTTTAAATAGTTGGATGAGTAGTTATAGTAGTTTTATTCATTTGTTGGATATTTATGGTAGTTTGAAGAATTGAATCGGACTTGATCACAACCAACAAAACCGCACACCTGTCCAATTTTAGTTTTTTTTTTAAGAAAATATAATTTATTTTACATACTTGACCACTTTTTTTAAAAAATATTTTTAATCCACATGTCTCAATATTTGGGAGTGTTATGATTCTTCTTCAACACACCCACTCCATGAAGTTCCAATTCTTATGCCTTGGCACTGCACTATTTTACATCACATGAAATCAAAGAGTTTCAGTTCCCAAATATTTTCACTGTCAAAACAATAGGAAATTGATGTGAGTTGTTCCAAATACCGCAGAAGCCCACTTGAATAAATTGGCACAAATTGTTGAATGTGTAGCATGATCCAGTCGCCTCTCTAGTATAGTAACAGAATGAGGAGGCAGAGAAATGTTCATATCAGTGCCACTATTCCCTATTTCTGTTTCTCTAGGAATGATCTTTTCTAGTTTTTCCAAAGAATTTCCATCCATCAAATTATCATATGTAAGAGCGATCATTTTTTAACATGAAGAGCTTATACTTCCAACAGGTAAATCAAGTTAGCAGAGAGCATCCAAAATTTGCAGCATTTACTTTGATGTAGTCTTATCCATTCTCTAAGATATTCCACCTTATTGCAAAAGAAATCAATGCAGATGTAGCATTCTCTTGTGTTATAACAAGAAGAAGTACAGAGCCACTTGATTCCTTGAAGAGTTGTTGCATCTAGTAGCTCGGAGTCTCATATTGCTTCCATGAATCGAATACAATAGCATATGGGCTTCATCTGCGGTTATTAGTGTTGAAAAACAAGGGCGCATAACTAGCCATCTCGACTACATAACTCATTGTCTCTAACCCAATAAGAAAACCATATTCCCTTATTGTTGTCAATAAACTACCATACCAATAACCATTCCCAGTAACCACATATTCACTAACAAATGCCTTTTGACCACTTCTTGTTGTATTATCAAATGTATGAGCCATAGAAAAGATGTTGCTTGCAGATGTATAAATATGGTAATCATACAGGTCTGTGGGATGATCCAGTGACTTAGAAGATCCATCACAGTTGGAGATAATTTTGATATTAGGATGAACCGTTTTTATTGCATAATAAAATTTAATATGGTTTTCCACAATCTCCGTTTCCAATAGAAATATATTTCAAATTAAAAGGATATGGATGTCCCATTGCAGCATGGACAAAACCACACTTGCACTGATAACCACACTCATCTAGGTTTGTGAGGCTTCATGCGAGAATTCCATTAATCAAAGAAAATTTGTCATGAACTTACGGTATATCAATATTTCAGACTCTCTTCCAAAGAAGAATGTTTTCCAACTACATGTCTATAAATCCATTGAAGAACAACTGTGATAATCCCGAGTACATGGGAGAAATTTTTCCAAAACTGTATCATTTTTCCAGAACAACCAAGGTTCTTTATTAATGATTGGAACGATTTTCAAAACCAATAGATTATTTGTTGCGCATATGTTGTGCCATCCTCATCTTTCCAACAATGACACAAATGAAAGTGATGTTTGACTTGGATCATTCATATTCACAGTAAATAACTTACCAATAAACTCCGTAATTACAAAATAACTTGTATATTTTGGAAATAAGTGCATTCCCATCATATCTTCATAATATTTCATATATTCTCATTTGACCATATAAAACTCCATATACCCTCACTCCTTATGATTATAATTCCCTTTGTGAATAAGACATTTCCAAAATATCTCATGGTTTCATTCTCTATTGACCATGCAAGGTTACCCACAAATAATATGTGTGGTCAATTTTCTTTTGGATGGCATTGTTTCTCATATAAAAGCTTATCATATGGACTTTACTTAAGTTCAATATCCACCAATTTTGTGAGATCGACTTTGGAATGTGGTCCTACTCTTTGACATGGAGCTTGCATGAGATATAAAATCAAATGCTTGTCATATAATGGTATACACTGATGGAAAGTGAATCTTCTTATGAAGGTCTCATGACATAATTAATTTACTCCATAAGCAAAGTCAAAGACTAAAGTTTTGGGTTTTGGGTAATTAAACAATCATGTGGAAAGGATCAAATCCAACATGATGTAACAATATATATTAACTTTTGGCATGGTGTAACTTTCTGAAAAGTGAGTACTAATATATGGAATCAAAAGCATGGGACAATGAAGTCAGGAGATGTATATGATGAAAAAAGGAATCGACGTGCAATAGCTCATGAGCCTCAACAACTTTACCAAATACTATATCATGTGCAACTTCAAAATTAATCACCGACCATCTTCATCATAGCTGAAAATATTCTTTAATGACATATTCTTTAAATGTGTAGCAACAACTCGGCGGGAGCGCACAAGACCTTGCACAAACAATTACGAAATGAGAGGGGGAGCCTGGAAACGCTTTGTCGGCTAAGTATTGTTGAAAAAAATCATCATCAACAA
Organism: Picea sitchensis; assembly: GCA_010110895.2. Lineage (NCBI taxonomy): Eukaryota > Viridiplantae > Streptophyta > Pinopsida > Pinales > Pinaceae > Picea > Picea sitchensis. Next base: position 15,623 of record SNQJ01S0032469.1, on the reverse strand, counting down.
TTGCCAACCAACAGATGCATGTTGCTTACAGTGGCGTGCAACTTGAAACAATAAAATTACGATCCTTGATTCTCTAAAGGAAGGGAAAGGGATGAGTAATGGAAGGAATGAGGGTGACACGATGTGGAACAAGAAGAGGACGATAGGGTTAGGTGGACCAGGTTATACAATAGGGGGAGACATGATGTAGTTCAAGGGATTCATGGATCACGACTTCGTGGAATAACTCATGAAAAGTGGTAAGTATGAGGGGGTTTGGTCCTGTTGTATAACCCGAAGGGATGACTCCTTAGATCTTGAAAAAAAAATGATTACAAGGCTAGAAAATTGTTGTGGATGTGTGTTGAGGGAAAGACCCAAGTTTAACACTGAGCATCCAAAACGTGTATGTTGGAGGCATCTCAAAATGAAGGGGACGGAGAAAGGGAAAGAAAGAATATGGGGATAGGACTGACGACTATGACGAGCGAGGATGTTTCACGTAGCGAGCACATGGTAGACAAGTGAGGGATTATGACAAAGGAAGGAAACGTGTTTCACCTATAAGTTTGTTGTCCACCAAAACACATTTGGTCAATCAGTTAAAAATATACAGATAGCCTGCCTTTTAATATCACCAACCATTTCTCCATCACTTCTGACCATCAAAAAGAGAAAAAAAGAACAGAAAGCAAAAGAAACAAAATAAAAACAAAAGCAAGAAAACAACTGAATAAAAGCGAAATCAACCAAAAACCAATCTATCCTTTCCCGTAAAATTTATGATTATTATTATTATTTAATTTTTTTGTTAATTTATGTACAGAGGAAAGAAAACCATTAGCTTGGACTCAGGTCAGATGAAATTCAGCGTAAAGGAATGTGTCACCTGCTTTGCATGCAGATCTTATGAGTTTGACAAATTTGTGCGTGGAGAGAATGCCAACATGCCAACCAACATATGTGTATGGTGTGAAGATATGATTAATCAATACCCAAAAGAGACAACCACCAACCTCCAAGACATCCCAACCAACAGATGCTTTTCCAGTAATGATGAAGGTATTGACTGAATTAGATTTAGGGTTTAGGGTTTGTACCTTAAAGGGATGATTCATGAATTCATCAAACAAATTAATATCACTTCTGGGAACCTTTCTATCATGAACAGGGTTGTCATGATGCAAATAAGATCCATAACATGGATTAAAAAACATAGGAATGTCCCTACAATAGTCACTATCATCAAAAACAAAATTTGCACCTAGGAGGGACATGCTCAATGGTGCCAAGTTCTTTATCCTATTTTTGATTAAAACAAAGGATTAGTGAAAATTTTATATAGTTTAAGATCTCGATTGAACTCATAGATATCTTCAAAAGAGGACTCCTCAGGTGGATCATTAAATTCATACAGGTCTACATCATTTGACCACTCATTAGCATTATCATCGAATACAAATGTATCATAAATTGGTTTGACATTGTTAGAATTGATTTCTTCATTTGCATAATCAAAATTTCCATCGTATGCGTGTAGATAAGAAGCTTGAGATGAAAGTTGATTTTTGGGTTGAATTTAGTTATGAGGTTTAAGAAGGGTGTGAGAGGTGGATTGGTCATTAATCATCATGATATAATCATGATCCTCTTCACATCCATGATATTGACCACAAGTAATGAATTCATCATAAATAGGCCCTAAGAGAGAGGGCTCTCGAGATATACTCCCATCATGATTTGAAGAATGAGATTGAAAAAAGAACGAGCGATCTTGTAACCTCTTGATGACATGGATTAAAGAAGATAAATCCTTGTGTGAATCATGAATACCAAAAGAGTAACCTATTCTATGGATTTTCTCTTCGAAGTCGAGGCAAGTGGATAGGGTTAGCTCTAGGTTTTGAACATTCTTTTCTTCCAACTGTCATCGGTAAAGAGGAGGTAGAAGTTCGTAGTAATGCAATAGGGAAGCCAAGTTGGTAGGGCGAACATGAGTAGGAATTAAATTGTATAACTTGATAAACTGAAGATTAGTAGTAAGAATGTTCTCATTATCCTTCATGCGTAATAATTGGTTAAACCTCTTAAGATGCTCGTAAGGATTATATAATTGCCCAAAAGTAGAAGTAAACCAGTGAGAAAGTTCAAACTAGGTAGAGATGCATCCATCATGAAGGTTGGAAAATAAAGAGGTGACATCGCCCTGAAGTGAATTCATGAACAAAAGAATGCAACTATCATTATTATTTACTCCCAGAATGGTGCAAGCATTTGAAAACGCACGAAGATGCTCAATCACTGTAACAGTTCCATTGCCATGAAAGAGAGGCAAACGATTCTTGAATTTGTGAGGTAAAGGGTTCACTGGGTGAGAGAACTTCAAGGGAGTGGGCACAAACCAAGGGGAATTGTTTAGGTCTTCTTCAAACTCAAACAAGCCATACTTCTGAATGACCTTCCCAGCGTTAGTAGCTGAAATCACGGGGTTACAACCACCAACCAAGCTTCCAATTGGTTGAGATATCGAGGTCTAGGAAAAGTAAAAAAAAAATTGAAAGAATTAAAACGAATGAACCATTGAACGATCGTCCCCAATATGGTCGCCAAAAATATGTTGAGGTCGAGGGACTAGAGAGTTCTCAACACCAACATTTTCAACCTCTTGCAGGGCTAGGCGAGAAGAGATGGGAATACCACCCTAGGATTAAACTCCCATACAAGAAAGCGCATTGAACTCCATGCAAGTTTTCCCCTAACCTACAGTCCAAGCATGAATTCCTTTGCCTTGTAATTTTACTTTTAGTAATATTTGATTTTTTTATTTAATTTATGATTTTTATGCTATTTTACAATTTAATTTCTTCTATGTGGGGTTTTATACATTTGGAGTAACAAAATTAAAATTAATAAAGGAAATGCAAGTAATAAAAATAAAAATCCAATGCTTTTGTTTTTATTTTAGAAAAAAAGTAACTAAAGCAAAGTTAACTAAAATCTAGAGAAAATTAACAAACTATGTTAGTTTTAAAGTAATTTAATTAAAAGAAACGTTTACTACATAACATTAGTTCGAAGAATATAGAGAAATAACATTTATGATGATATAACATTTTTATATTTTCATTTAGAAGTTGGGGTGTAATTAAAAAAATAAAATCAAAATATTAAAATAAACAAAAATAAAAGTTTATGCACACTAACAAGCTTATAAATAAAACTTTATAAGCATGATTATTTATAAAATAAACATATTTTGTTTGTCTTTTTATATTTTTTATTTTTAATGTCGTATTAAAAGAAGATGAGGAAAACTGAGGACTTTAAAGAAATATCAAATAGATAGTTCAAAGTGAAGAAAAAGAAATTGATCTTCATTTTATTTGTTTCCCATACAAACTAGTAAATTTTTGAAATCTACAAGTCTCTGCGTAGACTAGGGCCATGTATATGGTCTTTAGCCCCTCCAGACACAATGTACAATAGAAAGAGCAAATGAGAAAAGGAAAAAATGAAAGTTGAGCCAGAAGTGGAATGGAGCAATGAACGTGAATCACAAGGAGAAAGCCTACATATAGAAATTGATTAGCGCCAAATAAAATTGAGCTTAAATACAACAAACTAACAAGTAAAGATTTACCTTATGAAGGCCAACAAGCTCATCCTCGCTTTATCCTTATCGTTGCATTGCAAGACCCCCTGCTACCGATGATTTATTCAATCCCTGATGAATATGTAAAAGAAGAATGGAATGAAACAATCCTCACAACAATACAAGCATACTTCTCTGAATTTTCTGCCAGATTTCTCTCTCAAAATTATCTCTAAAAATCTCTTCTTCAGAAAACATTATGTCCAGAAAATCCCCCCCCCCTTCAATGGTTGCGCTTTGCTTCCTTTAAATGGTTGGATGAGTAGTTAGATTAGTTCTATTCAGTTGCTGAGTAGTTATGGTAGTTTGAATAACTAAAGCGGACTTGATCACAACCAACAAAACCCCACACCTGTCCGATTTTAGTTTTGTTTTGAAGGAAATATAATTTATTTTACATACTTGACCACTTTTTAAAAACAATATTTTTAATCCCATATTGCTCCAGCTAGAGGAAGAAGAAAATTTAGGCCCAATCCCATTCAGGTTCAGCCCATTATGGAAATCAAAGAGTGGGTTCGTAGACACGGTTCAATGGGCATGGTCTATCCCAGTTAATGGCTCCCCCAATTTTGTCTGGGAACAAAAACTAAAAACAACAAAAAAATCCCTCAAGGAGTGGAGCAAACTCCCAGAAAGCAACCCCAATACCCAAAGAAAGGAGTCAGTGCAGCAGCTGGGACAACTATAGCACGAGATGGAAACAATAGACATTGCCAGAACAGAATTGGAAAAGGAGCAACAAGCTCAATGCAAAACTTACCGCGCCTTCAGAAAGGAAGAAGAGTACTGGAGGCTGAAATCCCGTAGCCTTTGGCTGAAAGCTGGCGACAGGAATACATCCTACTTTCACCACCAATTCAAAGCCCGCCTCTCCAGGAACCATATCTCCAAGATCACGACCAACGAAGGGAAGCTCTGCAAAGGAATAGATCAAATAAAGGACGCTGTTGTCTCACACTTTCAATAACTTTACAGTAAAGAGAACCATGACAATGAAGAAGATTACAACGAATTCCTCATGAATATCCCGACATTGGTCACAAAAGAGGATAATACAACACTATTGAGCCCAATCAGCGAAGAAGAACTCAGCAAAGTC
>SNQJ01S0032469.1:0-10880 GCA_010110895.2 Picea sitchensis | reverse complement strand
GTTAACTTGGCAACAGGAGAAAAAATCTCACCAAAATCAATTCCCTCAACCTGGGAATAACCCTTTGCTACTAACCAAGCTTTGTATTTCTCCACTTTTCCTTTTGCATTCAACTTCTTTTTAAATACCCTTTTGTTGCCAATGGGATTTCTTCTAGTCGACAACTCCACTAGATCCCAAGACTCATTCTTATCCAAGGCTGCCATTTCTTCATCCATGTCCTTTTTCCAGATATTTCTATCATCTGAATCCACTGCCTCCCTGACAGTTCTAGGATCATCATCAGTAATAGACAAAGAAAATTTTGAACGGAAATCAGATGGAGTATACATTTCTGGTAGCCTTGTTTCTCGAACCGATCTACTCAATACTAGAGTATGAGGATCTTCTTCTTTTGATTCATGTTCTTATGTAGATTTTGATTCATCAGCCTTTAAATCAAACTCTATATTCTCTGGTTCTTTCTTACTTGGTAGGACTTCCTGTTTAACGACATCCTTCATTTCTCTAAATACAACATCTTGGCTATCCACTACCTTCTTAGTTTCTGGGTTCCAAATCTTATAACCTTTGAGACCATCTTTATATCCAATAAAGATACACTTTTCAGTCTTCTTATCTAGCTTACTCTTGTTTTCCTTTGGAACATGAACATATGCATCACATCCAAATACCTTGAGATGTGTGAGAGAAGGTTTCTTACTAGTCCATACCTCTTATGGAGTCTTGTCATCCAACGCTGATGAGAGTGATTTGTTGACCAGGTAATATGCAGTACCCATTGCCTCTGCCCAGAATTCTTGTCCTAACCTGACACCACTGAGCATGCACCTTTCTTTTTCCATCAACATCTTGTTCATCCTTTCTGCAACTCCATTATGCTGAGGTGTATATGGAGTAGTCTTATACCTTGCTATACCACACTTCTTTCAAAATTCTTCAAATTGATTCCCGTAGAACTCTCCGCCATTATCTGTCCTCAACACATTGATTCTTTTCTCTGTTTGATTCTCAACAAGAGCCTTAAACTCTTTAAACTTGTCAAAGACTTCAGATTTCTTCCTGAGGAAATATATCCAAGTATTCCTCAAGAATTCATCTATAAATGAGACATAGTACACAGATTTTCCCAATGATGGGACCGATACAGGTCCAAAAACATCACTGTGAACTAGCTGTAAAATTCCTTTTGCCCTCGTTACACCAGAAGGGAATCTTACCCGATTGTACTTTCCATATACACAATGTTCATAGAAATAAAAATCCAAAGAGCAGTTAGACATACCTTCAACCATACCTTTACCGTGTAGTAGTCGAAGACCCTTCTCTCCGATATGCCCCAATCTTTGATGCCACAACATAACCTTTTCTCCAAAGACTGTAGGATTTGTTTCTTCTTCAACTCCAATATCGGGAACAATGGAACTATTTCACCCATCACTAGCAATGCTTCCTTGTAGCTTATACATATTTCCAAACCGAACTCCCTTCAACAACACCATTGCTCCTCGAACCATCCTGCAGGTTTCCTTCTCAAATATTGATTTTACCTCTGGATCGTCCATTTTTCTTAAATAAATCAAATTTTTGGCCAAACTTGGGATGTGCAGAACACTGGGAGATTCTTGAATCCTTCCATCTATGAGCCTCAAATTTACTTTTCCTGGTCCTATGATTTTGGTTGTTGAATCATAACCTAGGAAAAAATTACCTCCATCATACCTTTCATAATCATAGAACCACTCCCTGTGGGGAGTCATATGAAATGATGCACTTGATTCAACCAACCATTCCTCGTGATCTACATGTGTGTTTGAATAATCCAAGTACACATCCCCTCCTTCTTCCTTGGAGGTCTTTTCTTTTGTAGAAGGAGATTCTTCAGATCCAATTTTTTTTCTCAATTTTGGATCTACACTTCTTCTTGTAGTGCCCTTCTTTTCCAAATCTCTAACATACCTTTACAAACTTTCCAGGAGATTTAGATCTACCCTTAGACTTAGATATCCCACTTGAGAACTTAGATCTATTTCTTTCCTGGGAACGTCCTCTTGCAAATAATGTGTATGTGCTCTGTCCTTCCATATTCTTCCATCTCATATCCTCTGACAACAAGGATGAGACCACTTCATCAAACTTCAAGGCAATTGTATTACTACCTATGGCCACAACCAGACTATCCCACGAGTCTAGTAAAGAACACAGTAAACTGATACATTTATCTTCATCTGAAATTTTAATCTCAATAGATATTAATTGACTTACCAAGGTATTGAAGGTGTTCAAATTCTCTTCCACCGAGGCTCCATATCTCATCCTCAGGTTATACAACTTCTTTCTCAGGAAGAGAAACATAAATCCTTGGTTGTAGCTTCCTCTGACACATTCAATAATATTGAATCTGACATAAACAGTCGGATTGTGCTCTTTGCCTTCTGATCCAACTTTTTCCAGTCATCTGCTGAAGTTCCTGTAGGTGCGGTACCTGGATCTACCGCGATCCATTGATCTTTTTCCACCAATAAATCTTCCATCTTGAGCTTCCACAACTCAAAAATTTTCCCATTAAACTTCTTGATCTCCATCTTCGAATTGCTTGCCATTTCTTTTCACCTGAAAAAATCAATACCACAGATATCCAATTGTAAAAAGGATTATCAAAGTCCCAAGCCAAACCATTGACCACAAAGGTGTCCCCCTGAAGCCAACAAAGATCTGATACCAAATGTAGATTTTAACCTTGTACAATATTTACTGCAAATAGTTTTTCAGTAAAAGAACATAAAAGGTACAATGGAAAATACAAACATTACAGAGATATTTTTCTCCTGGAAACCCAAATTGGGAAAACCAACATATTCTATATTCATTCATAGTGTTACATTGTTTACAATACAATATACATATAGGAGCTTGCGACATCCAAAACCCTAACCTAATGACCTGGATTAGTCAATGCGGTGAGAAGAGAAGCAGTGTGGCTTCAGAAGCTATTGTCTAGGTTATTTAGTATCAGATTGGAGGCAACCTGCATTTGGTGTGACAACCATAGTTGCATGAATTTGTTAGAGAACCTAGTGTTCCATGGTAGGTCAAATCATATTGAGATCAGATAATACTATATCAGGGATATGGTACAGAGGGGAGTAGTGAGGCTCCAGATCGTGACTACCAAGGATCGGGTTGCAGGTGTGCTCACCAATTCGTTGCCAAGGATGAAGTTCGAGTACTTCAGGGACAAGCTTGGTGTGGTCCCTCTTCAGAGGGAGTGACAGGTGGAACTCATCCAGCATGAAAAGGGGCTGGCATTGAGTATGGAAAAATCTCATCCAACATGAAAAAGGGTTGGCATTGAGTCTGGTGGATCTCATCCAGCATGAAAAAGGGCTGGCATTGAGAACAAATGGAAAAAATCTCATCCAACATGAAAAAGGGTTGGCACTGAGTCTGGTGGATCTCATCCAGCATGAAAATGGTTGGCACTGAGACAGGGGTGCACATGATCAGGTACTGATGCATTGCAAAGAAATAGATGTCCTGGGGACATGTTGTAGCTATTGAGAGCTACCCACAGACCCTGAATGCATGGGGTGTAGTCACGATGCACTATGGATATCCAAGGATGTATAGATTCACATGTTCAATAGTTAATGGATGCAATCTCGTGTGGTTTCAGACTTGGAGTATGTGTCTGGAAGAATACCTTCCTAGTTAAGAGGGAGTGTCAATATTTTTGGTATAAATACGGAAGATATTCTTGTATATTTGTTTTGGTCAAACCTTTAAAAGGTTATTGTAATTATATTATACAAGTTGCTCAACATAAACTGTTATATTATTGGTATTTTACTTATAATTGTAAAAATCCCCATTGTGGCTAGTCGACCTTTTTTTTATGGGTTAGTTAGGTCAAGAGTCATGTCTCTTCAAGAGACACCGTTGTGTATAAATAGAGGATAGGTTCCTCTCATTTGTACACTCTCTCACACACTTCTCTTGTGCATCTTGGAGCGCATAAGGATGTAAAAACCCAATTTTATTATATTTATCATAATTGTTAATTTAAATTTATTTAATTAATAAAATCATTGAGTCTTTTATTATTTTATTATTAAAAAGGTAGGTGAAGTAATTAATGAGGGAATAAGGTTGTTGGGGGAATTAATGAGGGGATAAGGTAGTTGGAGAATTGAAGGAGTGGGGATTCGAGAGAGGAGGATAAGGAAGAGAGGAGAAGACTTGGAGAGGGGTCTTTGTTTTGGGGGAAAATTGGAGAAGGATGAGTAAGAAATTCTGAAGGAGATAGGGAAGAATGAGGAAATTGGGAGAACAATTGTCTTGAGGAAATCTCACAGGGAACTATTGTTGTTGGGAACTTTGGGCTCGGGGGCTAGGAAATCGCAAGGATTCATGGATATAGGGCGCTGGAGAGGTTGTTCCTAGTTGGATGGGAGGTTAATATTCAGTTAGGCAGATTGGGCAAGCATAAGAACAAGTGAACCAGGGGCTGAATCAACCAACCTGCAAGTTGAGGTATGTATTTTACCAAATGGTATGTTATCATTATGTTTTTTCTATTATGTTATTGATCTTGTTGTTATTATGTTGTTATCGTTATAATGTTGTTGTTGTTTATTCCCTATATAAGAAAATCATGAAAGAAATTCTAAACTAAATTTCAGTCATTAAAGTAGGAGATTATAGAAAATATTTATTTATTTTGAGTCATGAAATAGGTAGGCATTACAAATGGTATCAGAGCCCGGTTTCAAAACTAAAACCTAGGGCTTACCCACCTACAACCATGGAAAAAACAACTTGAACCTTGGACATGCAGCTACCCTTTATTTACATCCCTTAACTAAACTAGAAATAACTTAGAAATGACCCTGGAACCCTAAGGAAACTACCCAGAAAAGTATTGGGGAAGAAGGTGAGTGCACCAGAGAAAAGGGAAAAAACCTTGCCACACCTCTTCCAGTCCCATGTCCATATGTTCTTTGTTCCACTGTTCCAACCCCGTACCTATAAGGGTTAGATGCAATAAAAAAAAAATGCAATAATATAACAAAAATAATTATTGGGTATATTATCCATCGAACCCAATGTGTAAGTGAGAAGTCGAGTTCACGCTACCACATTATCCAAAGTGTCAAGTGAACTGAGAAAAAGTACCCACATGGAGCGTCATTGTCAAGGCATGTATTATGTACACTACCAAGCATACATAATTAACAAAAAAATAATTAACAAATATATATATATATATATATATATATATATATATATATATATATATAATGTACATAATTAACAAAAAATAAAATTATTGGTTAGGTTATCGAGCCCACTACTCCAAGCTATTGACATCACATACTACCAAACACCCTAGTCATCACTTACACCTCTAAGCCCAAGTGTCAAATATCAAGCATGATCCTACACTAGAAAACGGATCTATCATAGGATGGTCCTCTGTTGCTCTCTGTATTCTCCCTATCAACAAGCAGAAGATTTGATTTTCCACCAACACTTTCAAAGGGTGAACCTTCAGATGATATAACCAAATTCCTCTCTCCGACAATAGATGTTTGTGCGTCTTCAGCAAGAGATTTAGTTGTATCATGGCCTTCTAAAGAGTGGAATGTTTCTAGTTGAGAAGGATGCACAAAGCCCAAGCTTGCCCTGCACCGAACTCCAGTGGTGTGAATGTTGTGTAGCTTATTTTATGGGCGTAGGTTAAAAATTCAGGCTAGTCCAAATCGTCGACCCCCACATCATCATCTGAAGTTGAATTTGAGGTTTTTGGATGCTTACGTTTCCTGTAACCCTCGTAATCTTCTAGGGTTTGTTCCAAAACTTATCGAGCCCACTACTCCAAGCTATTGACATCACATACTACCAAACACCCTAGTCATCACTTACACCTCTAAGCCCAAGTGTCAAATATCAAGCTTATGATCCCTACACTAGAAAACAGATCTATCATAGGATGGTCCTATGTTGCTCTCTATATTTTCCCTGTCAACAAGCAGAAGATTCGATTTTCCACCAACACTTTCAAAGGGTGAACCTTCAGATGATATAACCAAATTCCTCTCTCCGACAATAGATGTTTGTGCGTCTTCAGCAAGAGATTTAGTTGTATCATGGCCTTCTAAAGAGTGGAATGTTTCTAGTTGAGAAGGATGCACAAAGCCCAAGCTTGCCCTGCACCGAACTCCAGTGGTGTGAATGTTGTGTAGCTTATTTTATGGGCGTAGGTTAAAAATTCAGGCTAGTCCAAATCATTGACCCCCACATCATCATCTGAAGTTGAATTTGAGGTTTTTGGATGCTTACGTTTCCTGTAACCCTCGTAATCTTCTAGGGTTTGTTCCAAAACCTGTTGGGTGTCCCATAATTTCCTTGCAAAGGCGCGCATTGCAGAAACCTTGGACACAATCTCTTGGGAAACTACCTCTTTGTATTGCTCAATCTTTTGGATCTCTTGCATATTTGTCATGGCTTCTCCTAGGAGACTCTGGCGTGATGAAAATTTAGATAACATCTCTTTCACCATTGTGGCTGAAGCTGCTTCTAGAGGAATGCAAGAACCATGAAGGAATGTGGGAATCTAACCCCGATAAGTCGTCAGCCATGATCCATGGTTGTTGGAAACCTCAAATATTATAGTAGTGAGTCCAACCATCTCGTGAAGAAGAAACTGAGATCTTATGTGGGGGGTAAGGTGAAAATGGGCACATTTCGTTCAGTTATTTTCTGGGAGAACGGATGAAGGGGAACATGTTGGGTATGTGTTATATTCTTTGCATGAGTAGTAGTGTTTGAGTTGTGTCGGGTGCGTAGGGGGGTTTGAGGGGGGGAAAAGTCCCCCGCGCAAGGGTTCAGGGGCAACATCCCTGATAAAAAAAATTCCTCGAGAAACATGTTACATTTTTAGGCAGTTTTTCGGCACATGGTTTTTGTCGATGGTTTTCTATTTCCAATTAAGGAATTAGGGTTGTTGACTAATCCAGGTCATTGGATTAGGGTTTTGGATGCCACTGGATCCTATATGTATATTTTATTGTAAACAAAGTAACACTATGAATGGATATAAAAAATGTTGGTTTTCCCGGTTTGGGTTTCCAGGGGAAAAATCTTTGTGTAATGTTTGTAATTGCCATTGTATATTTTCTGTTTTTTACTGAAAATTTGTTTTCAGTAAATATTGTACAAGGTTAAAATATACATTTGGTATCAGAGCTTTGTTGGCTTCAGGGGGATGCCTTTGTGGTCAAGGGTTTGTCTCGGGACTATGATAAGCCTTGTTACAGTGGGAGATATGTGGTATTGATTTTTCAGGTGAAAATAAATGGCAAACAACTCGAATATGGAGATCGATAAGTTTAATGGGAAAATTTTTGAGTTGTGGAAGCTCAAGATGGAAGATCTGTTGGTGGACAGAGATCAGTTGATCATGGTAGATCCAGGTATTGAACCTACAGGAAATTCAGCAGATGATTGGAAAAAGTTGGATCGAAAGGCAAAGAGCACAATCTGACTGTGTCTCTTAGATTCAATATTACTGAATGTGTCAAAGGAAGCTACAACCAAGGATTTATGGGATAAGTTGGGGAAGTTGTATCATTCTAAGTCCCTAGTGAATAAAATATTCCTAAGAAATAAGTTGTATAACCCGAGGATGAGAGATGGAGACTCGGTGGCAGATCATTTGAGCGCCTTCAATATCGTGGTAAGTCAATTAGTATCTGTTGAGATTAAAATTTCATATGAAGATAAATGTATCATTTTATTGTGTTCTTTATCAGACTCGGGGGATAGTCTAGTTGTGGCCATAGGTAGTAATACAACTGCCTTGAAGTTTGATGAAGTGGTCTCATCCTTGTTGTCAGAGGAGATGAGACAAAAGAATATGGAAGGACAAAGCACAGACACATTATTTGCAAGAGGACGTTCCTAGGAAAGAAATAGATCTAAGTTCTCAAGTGGGAGATCTAAGTCTAAGGGAAGATCTAAATCTCTCAGAAATTTTGTAAAGGTATGTTGGAGATGTGGAAAAGAAGGGCATGACAAGAAGCAGTGTATATCCAAAGTTGAGAAAAAGAAGGGATCTGAAGAATATCCTTCTACAGAAGAAAAGACCTCCAAGAAAGAAGGAGGGGATGTGTACTTGGCTTCTTCAAGAAAACATGTAGATCATGAGAAATGGTTGGTTGACTCAAGTGTATCATTTCATATGACTCCCCATAGGGAGTGGTTCTATGAATATTAAAGGTATGATGGAGGCAATGTTTTCCTAGGTGATGAATCGACAACCAGGATCATAGGTCAAGGAAAATTCAAGTTGAGGCTCATGGATGGAAGGATTATAACACTACCTGGTGTTCTGCACATCCCAGGTTTGGCAAGAAATTTGATTTATGTAAGCAAGATGGATGATGCAGGGGTAAAAACAATATTTGAAAAGGAAACCTGCAGGATGGTTCAAGGAGCAATGGTGTTGTTGAAGGGAGTTCGGTTTGGAACTCTATATAAGCTGCAAGGAAGCACTATTAGTGATGGGTGTAATAGTTTCATTGTTCATGATATTGGATTTGAAGAAGAAAGAACTCCTATAGTCTCTGGAGAAAAGGTTATGTTGTGGCATCAAATACTGGGGCATATTGGAGATAAGGGTCTTCGACTACTACACGGTAAAGGTATGGTTGAAGGTATGTCTAACTACTCTCTGGATTTTGATTTGTATGAACATTGTGTATATGGGAAGCATAATCGGGTAAGATTCCCTTCTAGTGAAATGAGGGAAGAAGGAATTTCACATCTATTTCACAGTGATGTTTTTGGAGCTGTATCGATCCGATCATTGGGAAAATATGTGTACTATGTCTCATTTATAGATGACTTCTAGAGGAATACTTGGATATATTTCCTCAAGAAGAAATATGAAGTCTTTGACAAATTTAAAGAGTTAAGGATCTTGTTGAGAATCAAACAAAGAAAAGAATGAAGTTGTTGAGGACAGATAATGGCAGAGAGTTCTACGCGAATGAATTTGAAGAATTCTATAAGAAGTGCGGTATAGCAAGGCAGAAGACTACTCCATATACACCTCAGTGAAATGGAGTTGCAGAAAGGATGAACAGGATGCTGATGGAAAAAGCAAGGTGCATGCTCAGTGGTGTCGGGCTAGGACAAGAATTATGGGCAGAGAGAGTGGGTACTGCCTGTTACCTGGTCAACCAATTGTTAATATTATGGTAGCTTCGGGAGGTATGAACTTCTATTGTGACCTATGACGAGATTAGAATACTCTGGAAGGAAGCAAAGAAATGAAGAAAACCCTAGACAGGTTGTCGGCTGCATAAATATATTTAATATGAATTTATTAATACCCAGAAGGAGAAGTCAGCCCCAGTTAAACTGCCCAAACTACTATAAATATAGGGCGCCAGTTCTCATTATTCTCATCTCAGCAGTTGCAGAGTGAACAGAATCTACGCAGGTATAGTTGCAGCTTGTGCGCAAGTTTCTGGGAAGGTGTGCGCTAGCCTCTGGGTGGGATTATCTGATCATCTTGGGTTCTATTCTTGCTTGGTGCATTAGCCTATCTTGGCTATTGGATTGCTACCAGGATTCTCTTCTCTATCAAGGTCAATGTGCTCGGAGGGTGGCTTCGGCCTGTGGTTGGGAGACGAGGGTATCATCAATGGTAAAACGAGCACAATCTTATATATTCTAATAGGTTATGGGCCCACACCCCCTTCAGTTAGCCTAAAACGCTGGAAGGAAGCATAGCCGCTAGACATTGAGCTTGTTGAGGAACTGTCGCTAGGGTTACTAGCAGGAGCAGCTTCCAAAAACACTACAGCTAGGGTTACTAGTAGAAGCAGTTGCAGAAACCCTAAATCTCCTATCCGACACCTTGTGATGGAGCATCTCGCCCAAGAAGAAGATATTCAAATGTGCCCTAACTCAGCGCACCTCTTGGCTCTCTCAGAAGACATAAATGATGAAGTTGAAGTTTTGGATCAAGACATGACCAGTTACTAGTCAACCAAAGACATGTGTGAAACAATCAGTCTTTTACACTACTCAGTACTTACCGAGACAATTGAAGATGATATGTGGATAATTGACAGTGGATCTTCCAGGCACATGACGGGAGATCAAGCCAGACTCTCAAATCTAAATGAGAGAAAGACATCGTACAAAGTGGAGCTTGCAGACAAAATCACTTACCCTGTCGAAGGATTTGGACAAGCCTCCGTCAAGTTGGAATCAGGTAATCATGTTCACTTAAGAAATGTTTTATATGTACCTGGTTTAGAAAAGAATCTTGTATCAATATCATGTTTAGAAGACAAAGGAAACAAAATATCCTTCATGGATGGAAAGGTGTTATCATGGCATAAGAATTCCAACATAGAGGATGCTAGGGCTATTGGAAGTCATGAAGGAAAATTGTATAGACTACTAGAACGAAATGAAGAATCTCTAGTACATGACGAAGTCAACCCTAATGAGATTTGGCATAGAAGGTACACTCATATAAATTATCAAGAATTACCTTTCCTCAGAAAAATGGTCGAAGGAATACTAGAATTGAAATCCACACATGAAGGAATTTGCAAAGGATGTGCCCTTGGGAAGAATATCAAGAAACCATTCCCAAGCAATAACAACAGATCCAAGGAAATCCTAGATATAATACACTCAGATATTTGCGGTCCAATGCTAGTCAGATCTCTAGGAGGATCTCTCTACTACGTAATCTTCATAGATGACTATTCAAGAAAGACGTGGTTGTACCTACTAAAATCAAAAGACGAAGTATTCAACAAGTTCCAAGAATTCAAGGTAGAAATAGAAAACCT
>SNQJ01S0032468.1:219104-240022 GCA_010110895.2 Picea sitchensis | reverse complement strand
TTTGGTAGTTAGAAACCATAATATATAAGATGTGTCCTACCAACCCTCCCAAATCATAAAGTATTTACTTCTCCAAAGTAAAAAAAAAATAAAACCAGACACACATGACTACCTATGTCTATTAATTATAGTATTCCAAAGGCTCGGATGTTCGACAAAATAAGGTATTGCCACACAGGACGAACAACGTCAATAACCACTCACACAACTAGATGAAAGGTCAACACACCGATGATTTTATGTTGTTAAAACCTTCGAAAAGGGAAACAATCCATGGCCCCAACCAATGTGGCCACTTGAGGCAATATATTAATGCAAATGAAAAATATTTTACCATAGAGTTTCTCACAATTGATCATCAACAAATGACTCTCCATGCTCTTTAAATAGAGATCATGGACCAATAGGGTGTTAAGCCATGGATCAATGTACAAAGCCATTAAGATCGAGGAGAATATGAGCCGTCAGATTACTCTATGTATATCATGATCGTTAGATTACATAACTACAAATGCATACTAATTCATACTAAAGAAACACACCAAGAAAAACACGTTTACCTAAAGACACTTTAGACCAAGTTGATCTTAACTAACTCCTAAGTGTCTAAATATGCTAACATTAGACTTCAAATGTCACACCATTAAAAAATCATACATCAAGTGCACTAACATCCAAAAGGCCATTATTAGATAGTCATAATTTTTGACATAAGCAAACTTTCCTCCTCAAACCTATCAATCTTCATTCTAAAGGTTGAATCTTTTCTAGAAGGGTACCTTCCTCGTTTGTTTCTTCCTCATAGAGTGTGCCATCCTACAAAGATGAAGCCTCTTTCAATAGATTTTTTGCCTTCTCATTTAAATATTTATAAATATGAATGAAGTGAACTTCAAAGAACTTGTTTATGAACTTAGTTACTTTGTCCATGGCAAGGCATAGTATTAGATTTTCTATCTTGTTCTTTTCCATGGCATAATCTATAATAAATTTGGAGTCCACCAATGCTTGAGTTTTTGCAATCCCTCTTTCATAAGCAATCTTGAGAAGTATCCATGCCTCTATATAGATACTAAAACCTCGTTGTAGTTGTCCATAGTTAAGAAGGCATTGTGTATGACTTGAGAACTTACAAGCAACACATGGACTAACCACCTCTTTACAAGATGCAAAATATCACATTATAAGCTATACATACCTATGCCAATATATATCAACATTTGAATTTCAACCACAAAATTGCATAGAACTTCCTAATGTCGACCAAAATATTTCTAAAATTATAGTGTGTTTCTATGTTTAAGTTCTTTGTTTTCTTTTCTTCAATTTTTTGAAAGTACAACTTGCAATTTGTACCATCCATATCCACTACAAATCTTCTTTGTATCCATGGCATATACATACATGGGTCATATTCACATCATATCTATTCTAGATAAAAGATGTGTCTAGCTAATTGTCCTAACACATTTGGTAACATATATGTTCTTAAGAGAAACAAGGCTACGTGGCAGCGTAGTCCCTGCCAAGCAGGTTACAAGGTAAATTGTGGAAAATGGGGTCGAATTGTAAATGACGGAAGTGTTCGGTGCAAAATGTATATTACGAAACGTAGGGCATAAAATTTTGTTAGCGCTAAGGTGCGACCCCGCAGAGAGATAATTGGTTAAGTGTGTCAGGTTGAAGTGGGGAAGGAAAAAATAGTAGAGGCAGATGGAAATTGCAACGAAGATGTGGCAAGCAACATGAAGCACATGTGGTATCCATGTAGTAAATGATGTGTGGCATGTAGAGCACCATTTTTTTTTTGAAAGTATATAACAAAATACAATTTGTGCATAGTGGAAGAAAAAAATTGGAAATTTAAATGCATTTGTCATATAGACTAGTGAAAGATAAAAATGTACGAGGACATAAATTTAAAAGGAGATAAGAAAACAATTTTATTTGAAATATATCAAAAAATAAAAGTTTGTTACATATTACTGGAAATTTTGAAATATATCAAAAAATAAAAGTCTGTTACATATTACTGAAAATTTCAATGCTTTTGTCATATAGATTGGGGTTGGGGCTCCCACGAACCATAAGAGAAATATGTACAAGAAACAGGACTGCAGAAAGAAGATAGAGTGCAATACTTGCAAAAAAAATTAATTGAAAGGTATAAGTGTTTAGCTACAGATTTCTATTTAAAAAAGTGGAATAACTGGGTTGATAAACAAAGTAAGATGCAATCAATAGACCTACAGTGTTGGTACATATGAGCCCTTTTACTATTTGCTTGCGGTTGCTGTTTCATTGATGTCGTCGACGACTGCTGAAATCGTGACAACTGCCTGTTGCCTTTCGTCGGCGGCCTGCTTCAATTCCCTTTCGAGCCATTCTTCAATGTAGCTTCTCATTGGGGCGACGTTGATCTCATTCCGGATTTTTATGTTGAAAATATCATTTTCTAATACCGAGAAGTTGATAGAAAGATTACACAGAGCCTGATGAATTTCCTCATTCTGTACTGAATAGTCGACTAGCCAGTCGTCGACGTGAGCTTGATCATATTCAAGGATGTTGTAAAAATTTTCCAAAGACAACGCCTTAAACATATCAACCTGTTTATCGAGCTCTTGCCTAGTTAAGGGCAAGGAGTTTGCGATTAAGTCGGGGTCTTGGAAGTCGTTGGTCTTTCCGGCTAAGTTTATTCTTGACAGCCTTGAGAATAATTTATCTTTCTTTGATATGACTTGTTCACATGACTGAACAATGAGATGCTGGTTCTTCACTTTTTCTTTCCAGCATGCATTTAATTGACCAATTCGGTTTTTGGATGGAAGATCTTGTTGTCTTATTTTTGTTTCTGTCATATTGTTGACAATGGTGCCAAAAGGAAGGATTGTGTTTAAATAGAAATGTTCTTCATCTTTTAACTCCGCCTGCAAATGTTCGTGCAAACTATGTACCCTGGTTCCAAGGGAAGTGATGTTTTGTGATGTTTTCCACGCCTCAATAACCAATTCCATTCTTTTCTTGATATTATTCTCCACATATCCTCTACAGGATACGAGGAGGCTGGAGGATCCTTTTAAGCTGGCTACAGGGGTGGCAGACATGGCTATTGTCAAAGGATTGACAAGCAATGACATAGGAATCAAAGCCTCTTCTAATTTCTTGACCCGGTCCTTCAGTCTGGAATTCTCAGCCTCGATGCCTCCAATGGAATCATGAAGTGCATCTCTGCTCGCCTTATGAAGTTGACAGATTTGGGACAGCCGCATGTTGGCAAGGTCGACCTCTGAACGAGATTTTCCTTTCTTATTTTTTACATCTTTTTTCCCAATTATTAATTTTTTGGGCTGGCTGTCAAACACAATGCTCCGGAACACGAATGATTCATCTTCATCAAAATTTTTAGTATTGGATATGTCCATTGGACGACAATGCTGGATAACATCTCCAGGCTGATCAAGGTAGCAGAGCATGCTATTCAGATCAGTGTCAAGTTCCATGTTCTCACTCTGAATTTCCGGCTCTTCCGCCTGTCCCACATTTTTTTTTTCTCTTCCTGTCTACTGGAAGCTTGTGAGAACTATCAATTTTAGAGTGAGGAGGGTCGTTATCTCCTCCTCTGTTTGAAGAACTCTTAGTTGCTTTATTGTTGTGGTGGGCCGTTGGAGCGATGCTTTGGGATGTCGTACTTTTTGGAGTGTTATTCACCGATTGAACACTCTTGTCACCGGGGCCTTTCCCCTGTCGCCTGTACAATTTAGTGTTGCTTTGTAGTGTGTCTAGGTCGTCGGCATCAGAAGCAGGATCATTGCCGCCAATGTCTCTATTTTCAGACAAGTGTTTTTTGAAAAAACAATCGCCGAGGCTAAGTGTTTGTAAATGTTGTAGAAAAATATTATCGGGGTCGAACCCTCTTATGCTTTCAACATATCTTAGGTTGAAGTTGCTAGAATGCGCTTTGAATTCATCAACTTTGTTGACGTTTTTCAACACAAACTCCCCGACTTTCCAAGGCAGAGGAATAAACTGTTTTTTTCTCTTCTTTTGCAATAGATGCAACCAATAGTTGTATTGTCGTGCTACTTTTGCAACAAACATTTTGTCCATAATGTGACATGGAAGGAGAGCAGGTTTTTCCGTGGATCCAAAAATTCTTATCAGAGTGTAATTATACAAATGTTCAAGTGTCCCCTTCCTGTCCAAAAAACTGGTTTCCTGTTCAGATATGCGGGGAGCATTTTCTCCTAACAACAAAACTTTGAAAATAGACATGAAGCCATTAAAAACTTCATAGTGGGAAGCCTTGTGCTTCCAAAAGGCCTGGTACCAGAACATTACTGGGTCGAATTCCCAGTTGACATTCTTGGATAGAGACAGTTCTAGAAACTGACAGCAATGTGCTATCGCAAAAACTAAGTAGGATGACATATAAAATTTCTTTTCCCTTTTGAAGCTTGACAATCAAGAACAAATTTCATGGGAAATTAACTTTCCCTAATAAAAAATGGCTTGTTCGTTGATTGTGAAATACAAAATATAAAGAGCCATATGGGAAACAATTGTTGTGGACTCCTATCTCGTTATTCTTGTAAACAACCAGGCAATTTCTCTAAATGGATTTCTAAATGAACTAACCTGCAAGCTTGTGATATCTTCAAGAACTAGAATTGGGTCTTCCAATAAATGGGGCAAGAGGTGCAACCCGTTATTATGCTTTGCTAGGAACTGTTTGCAATCTTCTCCTCTGAACGTCAATGTTGGCTCCGATAATCTTAACATCTGGGGGAAGACCTTAGGTGACAAAGAAACATAAGAGCGGTCCCGTAGTGGAATAATTCTTTTGTTTGAAATAAATTTATCAGCGCACCAAGAGACCAGGTCCTTACAGTCAAAAACCTCAGGGACACAACCTGCACGAGCAATCCCAGAGGTCCAAATTACTTGGTTCTCTGCAGGAGGGGTTGAGTAATAAGAATATGCCCTGGACCACTGAAAGTTCTGGTCCTCGCGCCTGAAGATGTTCACTATATCTCCACAGAACTGTTGTTGAGATGATGCCATAGGTTTATGAGAACGTTGGTTTGCTCCAGATGATGGTGAAATGAACACTTAGAGCCGATAATGTAACTCTCCGCTAAATCTTGGTTAAATGCTTATGAATGGGAAAGCTCCTCGAGCCTTTCGCTGATTAATGACAATATGTATGGGTGGTGCATGATGAACTGTTAGCAGTAAAGATTACTTATTGCATATTTAGAAATGTGAAGGTGGCGGGTACAACGAAGAGCAATTAAGGATTGGAGGTTTCGTGAACGTGCCAAGCCAACGACGTGCGAACGACATTTCATGATTTTGAAATCAACACTCGGAAGGGATAATATAACCCCCCGCAAATCTTGGTATAATGCGTATTAATAGGAGATCTCCTCGAGCCTTTCGCCCATCAATGACAATCTATACGGTTCCTGCATGATGAGTTGTTAGAATTAAATGTCAGTAATTGCATATTTATAAACAAGATATATCTATATATAAACAATTTTTTTTCTTTTATTATAGACAAGTGCGAAGGTCACGGAGACGGGGGAGAGCAAGGAATGAATGGAAAGGTCTGAAAAACGATCAGACGGGATTCAAAATAGGGTTACAGGGATACTCAGGAGAGGCGAGTGTTCCACAGTCAAATTTTATGTATCGGAATTTTTGACTGCAAAACGTGTAAAATGGAAGAGAGCATGATGGGGCAGTTCAACGGCCGGTTTGTATATTTGCGGAATTCGAGGAAAGTGGCTAAGTATGGAATAGGGAAACAGTCGGGCGAACTCGTTCTTGGAAGCAAGGATTGAATTTTTCGTGAACAGACCAACCCTACGATGCGCAAATGACATTCCATGATGTTTGAAATTAACGCTTGCTAATTGCATGCCTAGAAATAAGATCTTATATATAATTGGTAATTGCTAATTGCAAAAGGGCGCGAGCACATGAAACAACGATTAGGAACTGAATATTTCTTGAAATCACCAAACCGACGATCCGTGAAAGAAAATCGAAGAAATGGTGAAGTATGGAAAGTTGACAGACGGGCTTCAAAATGGGGTGACAATAGTTCCACAGAAGACGTGAGGACCCGATGGTTAAATTGTATTTCTTGGAAGTTTTCAGTGCAAAATGTGTACCACGGAAGAGGGCATGATAGGTAGACCGTAATACGAAAGACGGTATGATCTGAGTCCGGTTGTAAATTTTTATATCGTGGAAGTGACGGTACTGTTCGTAGGTCATGGAACAATAGAAGTCCAATCTAGAGCCCGCCTACTGGGAATCTGCGGTCGAAGAAGTGTATGGGTATGGAATGGGGAAGCGGTCGGTCTGTGTCGTGATATAAGAGCACGAGTGCAAACGTGAACCCGCAAGTCCGCCCACGCGTGCAGCCAGACATTTTCGAAAAAAATGAATAAGTGACGAGAAAGATAAAGTTTAGGGAAAAGAGAAACAAATATTCGGCTAAGTATATTAGACAGAAAAGAAGGGCCAATATATTCACATATGTAACGTATATCCCATTTTCTTGCTAAGAAATATATTTGGAAAGAAGTGCGAAGGTGGCGGGCACAAAAAATAATGACTAGGAATACAATCCATGAGTTTGCTTGGTTCTTGGTTATATGCTTCGTATGTCAATTTGTATATCGCGGAACTCCGAGTCATTTTTTAGCCAGCCAACCCGCAAGTCCGACTATCAATTTGTATAGTGCGGAACTATGGGTGTTGTTTGTAGGACACAAAACTATAGAGGAAATGCTTTGCCCTTTAATATAAATTCTATGATGCAAATGTAGTATGTGGCTCGTTTTAGCACTTTTCCATCTGTAAAGAATGACAATCTTGAGCCCGCCAGCCCTGGAGCCCATGTGTCAATCTGTATATCGTGGAGCTCCGAATGTTGTTTGGAGGGTCACGGAAAAATAGAAGTGCAATGTTGAGCTAGCCAGCACGCAAGTCCGCCTGTCAATTTGTATATCGAGGAACTTTGGGTGCTACTTGTAGGAAACAGAGCAATAAAGGGCCAATTTAGACAAAGGGGAAGCGCTCGGTCGAAACGCGTGAATCAACCAACCCGCGCAGCAAGGCATTTTTGGAAAAAAACGATTAAGTAACCAGGAAGAGAAACTACAGGGGATAAAAGAGTGGGAAAATAGAAAGGCAGAGGGCAGTTTCATAAGCGCGAATTGGTTTCAAACAAGCCCCATTGCTGCAAAACCATCATTTTCTACTAATTGTTAGCAAATGCTTTGTTGAAGATTAGATTTTATTGCAACGTGTGGGTGTTGATACATTCTTCCATGACTGTAACATATTAACTTAAGTATTAAGTTTCATTTTCTACTAATTGCCATCAAATTCTTTATTGAAGATTAGATTTTATTGGAACCTGTGGGTGTAAGTGTGTTCTTGATACATTCTTCCATGACTGTAACATATTAACTTAAGTATTAAACTTCTTGCATTATGGGTTGTTAGCATTAAAACTTAATAATTGCATGTCTAGAAACAAGAATGACAATTTTGCTACAACATTGTACTTTGCTATTGCTATGTTCTATCTGCATTGCAAATAGAATTGAACGTTGGTTTGAAACTGTGTGTAATCCATTTTTTGTTTGCATAAAAGCCTGGTGGATTGACATAGTACATTGTCATATAATTTTTATATGTTCCATCTTAGAACAAATTACCTAAGTATATACAATATCGAAGAACTATGAGACCACCGAACCATGCCAATGAGAACAAGCGTTAAATCTAGGAAAAAAGCAACAACGAAGCCTCCAAGGCAATTTTTTTTAATAGCAAATCCATTTAAAAAAAAGAAAAACACCAAGTATTGTACATCTATCCTTAGAAATTGGACCCAGTTCTTTGAGCCAAAACATTGAACGTATCTGCCACAAACACAGGCACAAGATCCGCAGTATGCAAGATCCTTGAAGTTTTCTCCTCGATGAATCATCATGTGGTAAAATTTATAGTTTTCAGAAGCTTCCCGTGAGGAAGAAGACGAAAAACGTTGCAGGGAAAATGGAATAACCCTTAACTGAAAGTTAGGACACAACTAGAAACCGCCTATGCATAGTTGAAAAAACTTCAGGGACATAGGTTGCACGTGCAATTTCAGAGGCCCAAATTAATCCATTCTGGGTGGAAGGAGATGACTAGTAGAAATATGCCTTGCACCAGTGAGAGATCTGGTCCTCATTCCCGAAGATGTTAATTGTATATCCAGAGAACAGGACAGTAGTCCCACAAGTGAATATTTTTTTGGCTTGAAATATATCTCTGGGAGCATCAACATATCATTTCTTTAGAGTGAAAGTCTTCTGCCCAGAACAGAGTAATTTGGCTAGCTGGAATTCCTACTTTCGAGCTGCAAAGTGACTATTGCATTCAGCGTCGGTTTCTTTTCTGAAACTCGTTTTGGTGTTGTAAGGACCACCATCACTGAGCCAGGAAGTTTCGTCCATTATGGTTGATTTCAATTTGGGAGCAGGAGTGGGAACAGTCTCTGCATTGCCATCATCCATTGTCATATCATCGCCCATCAGATCATCTTCTTCTAGCTCAGAATCCATGACATCAACCTTTGTGCCAACCATCAATGCAATTGGGCAAGTTCTCTGAGCAGGCAGGGTTGCCTTGGAATTTTTTGGCTTGAAATATATCTCTCGGTGTACCAAGGGACCATCTCCTTGTTTGCTCCTAGGCGAAGGGAGATGAGTAGTAAGAATATGCCCTGGAATACTGGAACCTCTGGCCATTATGCCCGAATGTGTTTACTGTATCTGGACAGAACTGTTGCCACAAGTTAACGAGATTTTCCGTTTTCTCCAGACGATGTTTGAAATGAAAATTGGGGAGGGATAATATAACCCTCCGCAAATTATGGTTTAATGCGTATCAATGGAATATCTCCTTGAGCCTTTCGCTGATCAATGACAATCTCCAGGGTTCGTGTGGAATGAGCTGTTACCATTAAAGCTCACTAATTGCATATTTAGAAAAAAGTGCAAAGGTGGCGGTGACGACGAAGAGAGATTAAGAATTAGAGATTTCTTAAAGGCGCCAACTTGCCGGTGCACGAAACAGTTTGCATCATGTTTGAAATGAATACTTGGAAAGGATAACACACTTCTCCACAAATCTTGGTTTAATTCGTAGTAAAGACAAATCTTCTCCGACCTTTTGGACATTAATGAAAATCTTAACGGTTCCTGTAGGATGAACTACTAGCATTACAACTTAATTATTGCATATCTGAAAATAAGTACGAAGGTAGTGGTGATGGTGAATTGCGACCAAGCATTGTACATTTCGTCCATCTGCCAACCCGCGAAATAAATTCCAAGAAATGCCCAAGTATGGAAAGCGGTCGGGCGGGTTACAAAAAAAAGGGCAGAATATATACCTAGGAGATGTGAGGGGCCGATGGTCATATTGCATCTTAGTGACAGATATTGGCCATCAATTTGTATGTCGCGGAATTTTGGGTGCTATTTATGCGTAGGGGAACAACGAAAGCGCAATGTCGAGAGGGCAATTTGTATATTGCTGAACTTCGGGTTCTGTATATAAAAGCATGAGACATTCGGAAAAAGGACCAAGTAAACTGAAAACGAAAGCATACGAGATGAAGGGGAATTTGTTTGCTAATTTGTAAATCATGGAAGTCTGGGTGCTATTTGCAGGCGACAGAACAATGGAAACGCAATATTGAACCCGCCCATGCAGGAACCCGAGATTCAAAAAGTTTGTTCAATATGAAATGAGGAAGCGGTTGGTCGGGCTGGTGATATAAAAGTAACAATGGAAATCTGAAGACGTGAATCCACCAAATCGCACACCTAGACATTTTCCGAAAAACGAGTAAGTAAAGAAAGGGAAAGCAGAGGGAAAAGAGAAAGCGGATCGCAATTTTCAGAAGTAGGAATTGGTCATAACAATAACTATGGAGCGCATTAAACATGTTAACAGGTTCTTCAATCAAGGAATAGATACAACGAGTGATGTTTATAGTTTCCAGGATCTGTTTGTATAAGAGAAGCATAAAAAATCTTCAAGAAAATCATTTTTTGGATGTTTAAGTAAAGTTTATGTACTGTTAGCTTCATCGCAAGTATAACAATGATGAATTTGAATTTTAATGTCCTCTCGTTCATATGATTGTTCCATTAGACTTCGCATAGTATATATATTCTTTTATTTCAATTTGTTTGCTAATTTGTGGATCGCGAAAGTCAGGGTGTTGTTTGCATGCGGCAGAACAATGGAAACACAATATTGAACCCGCCTATCTAGTAACTCGCCTAGTTAGAAAACTGCGAGCCAAAAAGTTTGTACAATATGAAACAGGGAAGCGGTTGTTCGGGCTGGTGATATAAAAGTCAGTGAAATCTGAAGACGTGAATCCGCCAACTTCCGCACGTAGAAATTTTCTAAAAAACGAGTAATACGTACTAAATATGTACTATAAAGTATGAACATGATATTTTATAGAGCATGTACAGATCCCGCATTCCATAATTAGCCACTTTTTGGATCCCGGGTTCTCGGGTTGGCGGGCTCAAAATTGGGCCTCTATTGTTCTGTGGCCTACAAATAACACCTAGAATTCCACAATATACAAATTGACAAGCGAACCTGCGGGCTGGCTGGGTCAACATTGCACTCCTATTGTTTTGTGTCATACAAACAACACTCGGAGTTCCGCAATATACAAATTGACAAACAGATTCTAGGGATGACGACCTCAAGATTGCGATTATTTACGGGTGGTAATCCCTATCAACTATCTAACATTATCTAAAAACATTATTTTCAATACTAAATTATTAATATTAAATATTGATATTGTACAATTTAATTAGACAAAAAAGTTTGTACAATATGAAACGGGGAAGTGGTCGGTTGGGCTGGTGATACAAAAGTAAGTGAAATCTGAAGACATGAATCCGCCAAATTCCGCACCTAGAAATTTTTCGAAAAAGGAGTAATATGTACTAAATATGTACTTCTATAAAGTATGGACATGAGATTTTATAGAGCATGTATGAATCCCACATTCCATACTTAGCCACTTTTTGGATCGCGGGTTCTCGGGCTGGCGGGATCAAAATTGGGCCTCTATTGTTCCGTGGCCTACAAATAGCACCCAGAATTCCGCAATATACAAATTGACAAACAGACTTGCGGGCTGGTTGGCTCAACATTGCACTCCTATTGTTCTGTGTCCTCCAAACGACACTCAGAGTTCCACGATATACAAATTGACAAACAGACTCTAGGGATGTCGGCCTCAATATTGTGATTGTTTATGAATGGTAATCCCTATCAACTATCTAACATTATCTAAAAACATTATTTTCAATACTGAATTATTAATATTAAATATTGATATTGTACAATTTAATTAGACAAAAATGTTTGTACAATATGAAACAGGGAAGCGGTCGGTCGGGCTGGTGATATAAAAGTAACTGAAATCTGAAGACATGAATCTGCCAACTTCCGCACCAAGAAATTTTTCCGAAAAAATGAGTAATACATACTTAATATGTACTTTTATAAAGTATGGACATGAGATTTTATAGAGCATGTACGGATCTCGCATTCCATAGTTAGCTACTTTTTGGATCGCAGGTTCTCGGGCTGGCAGGCTCAAAATTGGGCCTCTATTGTTCTGTGTCCTACAAATAGCACCCAAGAGTTTTGCGATATACAAATTGACAGGCGGACTTGCGGGTTGGCTGGCTCAACATTGCACTTCTATTGTTTCGTGTCCTCTAAACAACACTCGGAGTTCCGCGATATACAAATTGACAGACAGACTCCAGGGCTGGCGGGATCAAGATTGCGATTGTTTACGAATGGTGATCCCTATCAACTATCTAACACTACCTAAAAACATTATTTTCAATACTAAAGTATTAATATTAAATATTGATATTGTACAATTTAATTACATAAAATTATTAAAGGATGTTAAATATCTTATTTAANATGGGATTACACAGACATGAAGGGAATTTCCCCTGACCTTTGTACTCATAGAATTAGTATAGATTTCTTTACTACAACACTAAGTTGCTTTTGGAATTGAGCATATACTATGCGTGGTTATCTTTGAAACAACAGACTTCCCTGGGTTGATAATTTATGTTTCACTTGGTTGTTTAAAATCAATTAAGCAATTATAGTGACCAACATATGGGTGGTGCATGATGAACTGTTAGCAGTAAAGATTACTTATTGCATATTTAGAAATGTGAAGGTGGCGGGTACAACGAAGAGCAATTAAGGATTGGAGGTTTCGTGAACGTGCCAAGCCAACGACGTGCGAACGACATTTCATGATTTTGAAATCAACACTCGGAAGGGATAATATAACCCCCCGCAAATCTTGGTTTAATGAGTATTAATAGGAGATCTCCTCGAGCCTTTCGCCCATCAATGACAATCTATACGGTTCCTGCATGATGAGTTGTTAGAATTAAATGTCAGTTATTGCATATTTATAAACAAGATATATCTATATATAAACAATTTTTTTTCTTTTATTATAGACAAGTGTGAAGGTCACGGAGACGGGGGAGAGCAAGGAATGAATGGCAAGGTCTGAAAAACGATCGGACGAGATTCAAAATAGGGTTACGGGGATACTCAGGAGAGTCGAGTGTTCCATGGTAAAATTTTATGTATCGGAATTTTTGACTGCAAAACGTGTAAAATGGAAGAGAGCATGATGGGGTAGTTCTACGGCCGGTTTGTATATTTGTGGAATTCCGGGAAAGTGGCTAAGTATGGAATAGGGAAACAGTCGGGCGGACTCATTCTTGGAAGCGAGGATTGAATTTTTCGTGAACAGACCAACCCTACGATGCGCAAATGACATTCCATGATGTTTGAAATTAACGCTTGCTAATTGCATGCCTAGAAATAAGATCTTATATATAATTGGTAATTGCTAATTTCAGAAGGGCGTGAGCACATGAAACAACGATTAGGAACTGAATATTTCTTGAACTCGCCAAACCGACGATCCGCGAAAGAAAATCGAAGAAATGGTGAAGTATGGAAAGTGGACAGACGGGCTTCAAAATGGGGTGACAATAGTTCCACAGAAGACGTGAGGACCCGATGGTTAAATTGTATTTCTTGGAATTTTTCAGTGCAAAATGTGTACCACGGAAGAGGGCATGATAGGTAGACCGTAATATGGAAGACGGTATGATCTGAGTCCGGTTGTAAATTTTTATATCGTGGAAGTGACGGTACTGTTCGCAGGTCATGGAACAATAGAAGTCCAATCTAGAGCCCGCCTACTGGGAATCCGTGGTCGAAGAAGTGTATGGGTATGGAATGGGGAAGCGACCAGTCTGTGTGGTGATATAAGAGCAAGAGTGAAAACGTGAACCCACAAGTCCGCCCATGTGCGCAGCCAGACATTTTTGAAAAAAACGAATAAGTGACGAGAAAGATAAAGTTCAGGGAAAAGAGAAACAAATATTTGGCTAAGTATATTAGACGAAAAAGAAGGGCCAATATATTCACATATGTAACGTATATCCCATTTTCCTGCTAAGAAATATATTTGGAAAGAAGTGAGAAGGTGGCAGGCACAGAAAATAATGACTAGGAATACAATCCACGAGTTTACTTGGTTCTTGGTTGTATGCTTCGTATGTCAATTTGTATATCGCGGAACTCCGAGTCATTTTTTTAGCCAGCCAACCCGCAAGTCCGGCTATCAATTTGTATAGTGCGGAACTCTGGGTGTTGTTTGTAGGACACAAAACTATAGAGGAAATGCTTTGCCCTTTAATATAAATTCTGTGATGCAAATGTAGTATGTGGATCGTTTTAACACTTTTCCATCTGTAAAGAATGACAATCTTGAGCCCGCTAGCCCTGGAGCCCATGTGTCAATCTGTATATCGTGGAGCTCCGAATGTTGTTTGGAGGTCACGGAAAAATAGAAGTGCAATGTTGAGCTAGCCAGCGCACAAGTCCGCCTGTCAATTTGTATATCGAGGAACTTTGGGTGCTACTTGTAGGACACAGAGCAATAAAGGGCCAATTTAGACAAAGGGGAAGTGCTTGGTCGAAACGCGTGAATCAACCAACCCGCGTAGCAAGGCATTTTCGGAAAAAAATGATTAAGTAACCAGGAAGAGAAACTACAGGGGATAAAAGAGTGGGAAAATAGAAAGGCAGAGGGCAGTTTCGTAAGCGCGAATTGGTTTCAAACAAGCCCCATTGCTGCAAAACCATTATTTTCTACTAATTGTTAGCAAATGCTTTGTTGAAGATTAGATTTTATTGCAACGTGTGGGTGTTGATACATTCTTCCATGACTGTAACATATTAACTTAAGTATTAAGTTTCATTTTCTACTAATTGCCATCAAATGCTTTATTGAAGATTAGATTTTATTGGAACCTTTGGGTGTAAGTGTGTTCTTGATACATTTTTCCATGACTGTAACATATTAACTTAAGTATTAAACTTCTTACATTATGGGTTGTTAGCATTAAAACTTAATAATTGCATGTCTAGAAACAATAATGACGATTTTGCTACAACATTGTACTTTGCTATTGCTATGTTCTATCTACATTGTGAATAGAATTGAACGTTGGTTTGAATTGTGTGTAATCCATTTTTTGTTGGCATAAAAGCCTGGTGGATTGACATAGTACATTTTCATATAATTGTTATATGTTCCATCTTAGAACAAATTACCTAATTATATACAATATCGAAGAACTATGAGACCACCGAACCATGCCAATGAGAACAAGCGTTAAATCTAGGAAAAAAACAACAACGAAGACTCCAAGGCAAATTTTTTTAATAGAAAATCCATTTAAAAAAAAGAAAAACACTGAGTATTGTACATCTATCCTTAGAAATTGGACCCAGTTCTTCGAGCCAAAACATTAAACGCATCTGCCACAAACACAGGCACGAGATCCGCAGTATGCAATATCCTTGCATTTTTCTCCTCGATGAATCATCCTGTGGTAAAATTTATAGTTTTCAGAAGCTTCCCGTGAGGAAGAAGATGAAAAACATTGTAGGGAAAATGGAATAACCCTTAACTGAACGTTAGGACACAACTAGAAATCGCCTATGCATAGTCGAAAAAACTTCAGGGACATAGGTTGCACGTGCAATTTCAGAGGCCCAAATTAATCCATTCTGGGTAGAAGGAGATGACTAGTAGAAATATGCCTTGCACCAGTGAGAGATCTGGTCCTCATTTCCGAAGATGTTAATTGTATATCCAGAGAACAGGGCAATAGTCCCGCAGGTGAATATTTTTTTGGCTTGAAATATATCTCTGGGAGCATCAACATATCATTTCTTTACAGTGAAAGTCTTCTGCCCAGAACAGACTAATTTGGATTGCTGGAATTCCTACTTTCGAGTTGCAAAGCGACTATTGCATTCAACGTCGGTTTCTTTTCTGAAACTCGTTTTGGTGTTGTCAGGACCGCCATCACTGAGCCGGGAAGTTTCGTCCGTTATGGTTGATTTCAATTTGGGAGCAGGAGTGGGAACAATCTCTGCATTGCCATCATCCATTTTCGTATCACCACCCATCAGATCATCTTCTTCCGGCTCAGAATCCATGACATCAACCTTTGCGCCAACCATCAATGCAATTGGGCAAGTTCTCTGAGCAGGCAGGGTTGCCTTGGAATTTTTTGGCTTGAAATATATCTCTCGGTGTACCAAGGGACCATCTCCTTTTTTGCTCCTAGGCGGAGGGAGATGAGTAGTAAGAATATGCCCTGGAATACTGGAACCTCTGGCCATTATTCCCGAATGTGTTTAGTGTATCTGGACAGAATTGCTGCCACAAGTTAACGAGATTTTCCGGTTGCTCTAGACGATGTTTGAAATGAAAATTGGGGAGGGATAATATAACCCTCCACAAATTATGGTTTAATGCGTATCAATGGAATATCTCCTTGAGCCTTTCACTGATCAATGACAATCTCCAGCGTTCATGCGAAATGAGATGTTACCATTAAAGCTCACTAATTGCATATTTAGAAAAAAGTGCAAAGGTGGTGGTGACGATGAAGAGAGATTAAGAATTAGAGATTTCTTAAAGGCGCCAACTTGCCAGCGCATGAAACAGTTTGCATCATGTTTGAAATGAATACTTGGAAAGGATAACACACTTCTCCGCAAATCTTGGTTTAATTCGTAGTAAAGACAATTCTTCTCCGACCTTCTGGACATTAATGAAAATCTTAATGGTTCCTGCAGGATGAACTACTGGCATTACAGCTTAATTATTGCATATCTGAAAATAAGTACGAAGGTAGCGGTGATGGCGAATTGCGACCAAGCATTGTACATTTCGTCCATCTGCCAACCCGCGAAATAGATTCCAAGAAATGCCCAAGTATGGAAAGCGGTCGGGCGGGTTACAAAAAAAAAGGTCAGAATATATACCTAGGAGAAGTGAGGGGCCGATGGTCATATTGCATCTTAGTGACAGATATTGGCCATCAATTTGTATGTCGCAGAATTTTAGGTGCTGTTATTGCGTAGGGGAACAACGAAAGCGCAATGTCGAGAGGGCAATTTGTATATTGCTGAACTTTGGGTTCTGTATACAAAAGCATGAGACATTCGAAAAAAGGACCAAGTAAACTGAAAGCGAAAGCATATGAGATGAAGGGGAATTTGTTTGCTAATTTGTAAATCATGGAAGTCTGGGTGCTATTTGCAGGTGACAGAACAATGGAAACACAATATTGAACCCGCCTATGCAGGAACCCGGGATTCAAAAAGTTTGTTCAATATGAAACGAGGAAGCGGTTGGTCAGGCTGGTGATATAAAAGTAACAATGGAAATCTGAAGACGTGAATCCGCCAAATCGCGCACCTAGACATTTTCCGAAAAACGAGTAAGTAAAGAAAGGGAAAGCAGAGGGAAAAGAGAAAGCGGATCGCAATTTTCAGAAGTGGGAATTGGTCATAACAATAACTATGGAGTGCATTAAACATGTTAACAGGTTCTTCAATCAAGGAATAGATACAACGAGTGATGTTTATAGTTTCCAGGATCTGTTTGTATAAGAGAAGCATATGATTGTCTGTGTCCTACAAATAGCACCCAAGAGTTTTGCGATATACAAATTGATAGGTGGACTTGCGGGTTGGCTGGCTCAACATTGCACTTCTATTGTTTCGTGTCCTCCAAACAACACTCGAAGTTCCGCGATATACAAATTGACAGACAGACTCCAGGGCTGGCGGGATCAAGATTGCGATTTTTTACGGATGGTGATCCCTATCAACTATCTAACACTACCTAAAAACATTATTTTCAATACTAAAGTATTAATATTAAATATTGATATTGTACAATTTAATTATATAAAATTATTAAAGGATGTTAAATATCTTATTTAAAAGAAAAACCTGCGTATTTGGAAACTTGCGTTCCAAAATTTTTGTATAATATGAAACAGGGAAGAGGTTGGTCGGGCTGGTGATATAAAAGTGGGTGGAAATCTGAACACGTGTATCCGTCAAGTTCCGCACCTAGAAATTTTCTGAGAAACGAGTAATACATACTAAATATGTACTTTTATAAAGTATGGGCATGAGATTTTATAGAGCATGTATGGATCCCTCATTCCATACTTAGCCACTTTTTGGATCGTGGGTTCTCGGGCTGATGGGCTCAAAATTGGGCTCTGTTGTTCCATGCCCTACAAATAGCACCCAGAGTTCCGCGATATACAAATTGACAAGCGGACTTGCGGGCTATTTGAATTTTAATGGCCTCATGTTGATATGATAGCACAATTGGACTTCGACTAGTTTATATTCATTTATTACAATATGAAACGGGGAAGTGGTTTGTCGGGTTGGTGATATAAAAGTAAGTGAAATCTGAAGACGTGAATCTGCGAACTTCCGCACCTAGAAATTTTCTGAAAAATGAGCAATACATACTAAGTATGTACTCTTATAAAGTATAGACATGAGATTTTTATAGAGCATGTACGAATCCCGCATTCCATACTTGGCCACTTTTTGGATTGTGGGTTCTCGGTCTGGTGGGCTCAAAATTGGGTCTCTATTGCTCCGTATCCTACAAATAACACCCAGAGTTCCGCGATATACAAATTGACAAGTGGTCTTGCGGACTTGCTGGCTTAACATTGCACTTCTATTATTCCTTGTCTTCCAAACAACACTCAGAGGAAACAAGTAATACATACTAAATATGTACTTTTATAAACTATGGACATGGGATTTTATAGAGCATGTACGAGTTCTCATTCCATACTTAGCCACTTTTTGGATCACGGGTTCTTGGGCTGGCGGGCTCAAAATTGGGCCTCTATTATTCTGTGCCCTACAAACAACACCCAAAGTTCCACGATATACAAATTGAAAAGCAGACTTGCGGGCTGGCTAGCTCAACGTTGCACTTCTATTGTTCTGTGTCCTCCAAGTAGCGGTCAGACTTCAGTGATATACAAATTGACAGACGGACTCCAGGACTGGTGGGCTCAAGATTTCCATTGTTTATGGATGGTCATCCCTATCAATTATCTAACATTATAAAAGTACATGATTTTCAAATACTAAATTATTGATATTGTACAATTTAATTACATAAATTATCAATATTGAACCCGCCTATTCGAAAAACCGTGAGCCAAAAAGTTTGTACAATATGAAACGGGGAAGCGGTTGGTCGGGATGGTGATATAAAAGTAAGTGAAATCTGAAGGCGTGAATCCACCAACTTCCATACCTAGAAATTTTCCGAAAATGAGTAATACATACTAAATATGACTTCTATAAAGTATGGACATGAGATTTTATAGAGCATGTACAAATGGCGCATTCCATACTTGGCCACCTTTTGGATTGCGGGTTCTCGGGATGGAGGGCTCAAAATTGGACCTCTATTGTTCCGTTCCCTACAAATAGCACCCAGAATTCTGCGATATACAAATTGACAAGCGGACCTGCGGGCGGGCTGACTGGCTCAATATTGCACTTCTATTGTTTTGTGTCCTCCAAACAACACTCGGAGTTCCTCGATATACAAATTGACAGACGGACTCCAGGGTTGGCAGGCTCAAGATTGTGATTGTTTACAGATGGTAATCCCTATCAACTATCTAACATTATCTAAAAACATTATTTTCAATACTAAATTATTAATATTCAATATTGATATTGTACAATTTAATTAGACAAAAAAGTTTGTACAATTTGAAATGGGGAGGCGGTCGGTCGGGCTGGTGATATAAAAGTAAGTGGAAATCTAAACACGTGCATCCGCCAACTTCCACACCTAGAAATTTTCCGAGAAACAAGTAATACATACTAAATATGTACTTTTATAAAGTATGTACATGAGATTTTATAGAGTATGTATGGATCCCTCATTCCATACTTAGCCACTTTTTGGATCACGGGTTCTTGGGCTACCGGGCTCAAAATTGAGCCTGTATTGTTCCGTGCCCTACAAATAGCACCCAGAGTTCCGCGATATACAAATTACCAGACGGACTTGCGGGCTGTCTGGCTCAACATTGCAAATCTATTGTCCCGTGTCCTTCAAACATCACTCGAAGTTCTGCGATATACAAATTGACAGATAGACTCTAGGACTCGCGGGCTCAAGATTGCGATTGTTTACGGATGGTCATCTTATCTAACATTATCTAAAAACATTATTTTCAAATACTAAATTATTAATATTAAATATTGATATTGTACAATTTAATTGCAAAAAATTATCAAAGGATGTTAAATTGCTTATTTAAAAAAAACCGAAGGAAATAAAACAAAGTTTTTTAAAATTCTATCATCGCAAGCATAAAAACAACCAATTTGAATTTTAAGGGTCTCTTGTTGATATGATAGAACAATTGGACTTCGCACATTATATATTCGTTGATTTCAAATTATTCCAGAAGATTAATTTTACCAAGTTCATCGTTCAAGGAAAAATGCTAAATCAAGCCACATACTACATTTGCGTCACAATGCCATACAAATTATCAGGCGGATTTGCGGGCTAGCTGGCTAAAAAATTGCAATCCTATTGTTCCGTTTCCTCCAAACAACACTCAGAGATCCGCGATATACAAATTGACAGATGAAACATACAACCAAGAACCAACTAAACTCCAAACAGGTCACAAGCAAGTTCCCACAAGGTTCCATAGAGCAGGACGCATCGACCTTTGCATCAAACAATTTGATATACAAAGAAAAGACGTCGTGACATTCGTTTTCTCTTACATCTGGTATATGTTCCCAGTAGAAAATAACTGGGGCCATGGGATATATGGGGTTTTCTGCCATGCTTCCCATTTTTGGACTGAACAATCTTATGCGCATGCAATCTCAAGTACTCGAGTCCGACGAACATTCATCTGGATGTTGAAGAAATATTACAGAGACACATGAGATATTTTTCGTTTCCTGCCAAAGTTTGATATGTGTTTTTTTTTCCTTCTTCAGCCGATATGCAAAATTGCATTGTCCTCATTTAAGGTAAATTTGTTGTGTATCCGAAAGTTGCACAGCATGTAGACACTGCTTGCCTTTTTCTGTAGATGTGTTTCATATGACAATTCTTCCAACCTAGGAAGCATATTTTGTAACATAGGCTGCCTAACTGTATAATGCACGATTGTGTTTCCCACGGTTCATATGACAACGTTGAGGCAATGTCCATATATATATGGAAAATTTTCACCGCATCGCAGATAATCAATCGTATCATCACTTATCAAAGTAGAGGTAGAAGCAGGAGAGTTGCATTTCACACATACAGGTTCAAAGGGGGTCGAGTA
>SNQJ01S0032468.1:185547-219054 GCA_010110895.2 Picea sitchensis | reverse complement strand
TGAAGGCTATTTGTATAAGCAAAGTGAGGATGATTTTGTGGATGTATACTCACAACAGTTGTAGAGCTAACTAGTTTCTTCAGATCCTATACTATATCTGCTCACAACTATGTTACAAACGTTTCCTGGGTTGTGTGAAAGATCCTTTCTCTAACATCCCTTTTCTTTGTTATATTTTTTAAGAGCATAAGTGGAAACTTCCCTTTATGCAATTGTTGTTCCATTTCTGAAAACAAATTTGAATAGGTATCGAACAATTGCAGCTGCAACATGGAACAATGCAATATTTGTGTAACTTACCCGAGATACATGCACATGTGAAAGTAAAGGACAAAACTGGATATGGAAAGCAGTACCATTGCCTTGTCACTGCTTGACTCTCCATCCTTTATATGCAGAATGTGTTGCAAGCCAAGTTTTCTCTCCAGTGTGACAGCTGTGCCAATGGTTCTGATTGGGTAATATCACTGCTCCGTGCAAGATGGCTAATAGTCGCATCCGAGATGAAACGATATTCCGAACAAACAACAAGATTTTTTTCCCACAATACTTGATTTGTTGAGCGAAATAATCCAATCACAATCACCACGGTCATATAATGTTTTGGGCAATATTTTAAAATTTGTAATGGATATCCCATTACATGACAATATCTTTTCTGCATGTTTCTGGACAAGTTGTGTAGGAATAGTCAGTGTCACTGTCATCATGGATTCCTTGTCTGTCATGTCAACACGCATAATGGATCTAGTTTTGTTTGCCTTGTCCAAGTAGGTGCTATAGACGACCATTATGTCCCCGACGGACACTTTTCCAATTCGACGACTGTTCAATCCCTCTATTGATAGTACTTTGGGTGTTACAACTCTAGACCCGGTGACAATTTTTTAATAGGAAAACTAAAGTGAATGGTAGTGTGCATTTTTTTTTTGTATTCTTCTTTCTCTGGCATAAATCTACAAGTACACACATAGCTTCGATGAACTATGGAGCCAGAGTTTTGCAACCACACCTCTTAGTCCGCGGAACCTGTGCTATGTTCGACGTCTCGCTTGTACTTGTTGATACTTCTTGTGAACTGCAAACCATGTATTGCAGATGACATCAACATATTCGCCATGCCATATATGAATAAATAATTGAGGATATTTGTTTGGTAAACATACTAAGAACATAGCGTATGCATCTTTACCTTTGGCCTTGTAGGTTTGCTGATGTCTGGGATGACTGACTGCTCGTGGCCATGTCACTAGTCCAACTTTTTCTGATGCAAGAATGTGCAGATGAACATCAGGACTAAACAAGCATATGCATTGTATACTGTCCATTAGAAGGAATAAACAAGCGTAAAATTGTATGCATCTGATTTTTTTGACTGGAAAAATGTGTAACAATAAACAGGGTGTGAGGGCGGGGCACCATGACCAATCTGTATATCACGGACCCCCAGAAGCCAGGGGAGCAATATTGAACCCGCCAGCCCGACACCCACAATCGACAAAGTGGGTAAGTATGGAATAAGGTTGAAGTGTGACCATAGATGTGAAACTGTTAGTCCGCCAACTAACGCACCAAGGCATTTTCGGAAAGACGACTAAGCAGATCAATTAGAAAACAAAAGGGATAATAGAAAATGGAAAAAGTAGAAATAGGAAGGGTAGAAAGGCCCATTTCTACCAAGCCATCGTTTTCTAGTCTAATATTATATGCCCCCACTCAGTTTGTATATTTAATTTACCAACACAGTTGGTATACCTTTTCGAAGATTGTACCATAGAACCCTCTGCTGTTGCACAGAACAATTCATCTTCTTGTTCAACCAACCTATTTTTTCCAAGGTAGCAACGCCGAATATGAAATGGACATGAAGGCAAGTTAGTATGAAGACAAACATGTAAAAGAAAGAGAAATAGGTCTATTTATTCCAATGTAACAGTAAACAGAATAAAATTCACATGAGAATAAGCAAAAATATATTATATTTGAAGGAAGAAAAGAACAAAAAAGAAGAATGTGCAAAGCAACAGAACAAACACAACAAATATACAGATAGTAAATGAAAAAATGAACACTGGAATATGAAATAAGAGCACGGGTATCCACTTCTGTAATTCCTCGTCTACATTCCCGCCAAAGAGTCCATTGTCCTCTCCAACCATTCTGTTTGTTTAAATGAAGCAATGCAGCGAAAATACAACGGACATGAAGTAGGTTAGTATGCAAGAAGACATGTAATGAAGATAAGTTATTATGTAGGAAGGTATGCACCATCTACATACAATAAAATAGGTGAACAAATATACAGACAATAAATGAAATACAAAACAACGGAATATGAAATAACAGTACAAGCATGCACCTTTCTATCTCCTCTTCAACCGATGCAGTCAAGACTCCATCGTTTTCTCCAGCTATTCTGTTTGTTTAAATGTGGGAACGCACAAAATACAATGAACATGAATGGAAGCTGGTATGCACCGGAGACCAAGTAATATGTACATAAAGTAAAAGAGACTCAATGAATAGTCTAAAAGATAGGAAGAAACATGAACCTTTGCACTTCTCCATCCATAGCTATAAATATGTAATTTTTTTTCCCTACCCAAAATATATTACAAGCCACAAAATATTACAAAATTGCATTGCCGTAGCTACACGATTTATGGTTTTCCATGGCAAAGTATCCAGATATGATTCCATCGATGGAAATACATGTTCTTTATCCTCTACACAGACTGTTGTGCCCATGATACAAGATTTTGGTTTTCCGTGGCAAACTACCCAGATATGCT
This sequence comes from Picea sitchensis, assembly GCA_010110895.2. Classification (NCBI taxonomy): domain Eukaryota; kingdom Viridiplantae; phylum Streptophyta; class Pinopsida; order Pinales; family Pinaceae; genus Picea; species Picea sitchensis. The sequence continues at coordinate 216,262 of SNQJ01S0032468.1, read as the reverse complement.
TCCAGACATGGAAATATAATTTTGCAAAATCTTTGTTGTACATATCATATCTCAAGTACAAGACAAATTGTATCGTGGGCACACTAGTCTGTGTAGAGGACAAAGAACATGTATTGTCATATGGGCACATTTCACCATACATGGTTTATAAATGTAGCCTGCATATGTTTTATTTTAACAAAAAAACAACGGATATTGCAATTTCACATGTACTTCTCGAACTATTTTTCATGCAACTATTTTGTTTCATGTCAACACTGAAGCACCAAAAAAATCTCACATCAGAACATATATCGACCTCGCCATATAGGGCAAATAACACAACTGCATGTCGACTCGTGGGTGCAGGGGATGAACACCGTAAAGCGCCCAAAAAACAATAATAATCCAAAAAAAAACCCAGCTCCAACTACCGGTGCAGGCCCTGAATCGTGCAAAGCTGAATCAAACGAAAGAAAACAACAAGCACCAAACCAACGAGAAAGAACGAATAGGTCCAACTGCAGCCCCAGGGCCCCAAAGCGTAAACATGAGCCAAACAAGCACAACTAGCAACCGACGAACCAACGAACAAGCAACAACCACCGAACCAGTAAACAACATATGTATCTGTTAGCACTTTGTAATTTTCCCAAGGCTGTAAGGCAGTCACAGAGGCAACATCAAAACCACTTCGAGTCTTGGATCTAGCCCTCCAAGACTCAGAGAGGGATCTCTCTGTCTGATGTAGCTTTGTTTAAATAGGTATTAGGCTAGTTATGAAGAACATGGGTTGGGGTTTTTAAATGATTGTTTTGGAACAACAAGGAGGGCCATTGGGCAAATGGGGTCTGTGCTTAAAAATATGATTCACTTTCGGATCTTAGACATAACTTTTCACAGGGCAAGGTAGTGGAAATATTGGATCGAATCAAGTTTAGATGGCGTGGATTTGAGGAAGAAATATGGGAGGAAAAAACCAGGGAAATGAGCAGCTAAGAATTCCTAAACTAGCTTTTTAGAGGATAAGCATAAAGATTATCACAAGCTCAGAGGCAGAGTATCTGCTGATAAATTCTGCTTCTATTACTTTCCTTCTAATAATAAGAAATTGAAAACAAAATGTAAAGGGGACAGGAAAATACATTAACAGAGGAAAAACACCACCAATACACCCACACAGGAATCCTGTGAACAACATGCTCATTTCTGATAGATCATTTGAAGTTACAGGAAAAATTCTCTGCTAAACACAGCCCACAGTGCAGCCCAGAACCTCACAGGTCGAACCCTTTTACATTAAAATCATCTGAATAAATAGGATAGATCATCCCACTAAGTTTCGGAAGTCGATTTAACCGCCTAGGCCAAAAATATCCACCACTCCCATAAAATTTGGAGCTTTCTGCCATGAAAAATGGACCGGTTTTCTACGAAAAAAGGGGTCCTAACAGTCGTGTTTTTCTCTTGAACGATGACACATGGGAAAAAAATGAAAGAGTTTATTGTATATGGGCATGTTCTGGACAAAAACCTCCTTCGGTTTCACCAAATTCGTCCCCAGATGGCCGTAACAGCTCCTGCAAGATCATGACTGAAACGGAAAATTGAAAATCTGGAAAAATAGGCCTCGAATATGTCTTCGATTCTCCCTTCTCGTAACTCCGCTGCAAGAACTGAGAGAGGTTTTTGTTCTTCAGCCCGTGATGAGAAAAAACCTCTCTCGTATTTTTAAAATCCGTCTTCGTTTGCCCAAAAATTGATCTGAAAGAGGACGTGGTAAAACAGGCAAAAATGGCGAGACAAAGGCAAAAGTGGTTTTTTCGTGAAACGCAAAATTACGGACCCCCCCCTCTCGTTAAATTCTGGATGGTGAGGGGGGGGGTATGGAATTTTTATTGGCCGTGGATTTATTTTGAGGTGATGCATGATTAAATGGAAATGTATGAAGTTTAATTTGGGATTCCGGACCCCCCCTCGTTAAAGCTCGGAAGGTGAGGGGGGGTCCGGAAAGTTTATGGACCGTGGATTAATTGCTTGGTAAGTGGATGGGGGTGCGTTGAGGTTTGAGGGAGCGGGAGTTTTGGTGGGAGTGGAGGGTGATGTAGGGGTGAGGTGTGAGGGGGGTGAGTGGAGTGTGACGTGAGGGGGTAGGTGTGAGGTATGACTTAGGATTATTTAATTTTAAGTTTGTTTTTGTTATATTGTTTATTGCATGCTTTGTTATGTTTCGTTTTATGTTTTGTTTTTTGTTTTATTTGTTTTGTTTTAATATTTTATGTTTTATCATATTTTATCATATTTTAGTTTTTATGTTTGATTTTTATATGTTTTTTGTTTTATAAAATTTATTTTTATATTATTTAATGTTTTAATTAATCCTAATTACTAACCTAGTTACTAACTTAGTTATTAACTTAAATACTGATTTTATTAATTAACAATTTATTAATTACTAATATGCTACTAACTTATTAAGTAATTAATCTTATCATTAACAGATCTAATCCTAACTACTAACTTAATTAACTTTATTGTTATTTCGCTTTAATCCTAAGTTCATTTATTCGGGGATGGAAGGCGGGTAAGGCGTACTCAACGGGTTGAAAATACAAGGGAGTGAAGGCGCAGTGGATGAAGGATGCAGCAGGGTGATGGGGGATCGAGTGAAAAGAATGGAGGGAGGAAACGGGATCAACCGAGACATACTTCGTCATCACGGGAGAAACGCCAAATCAACAGTCGAAGAATCGATTCGCCTATAATTATAGGACCCCAACAGTATCTTCAACGATTACGAAATTGCAGCCGAAGCACAGAAGGAACCTCAAACACACGACAAGCATGCCAGTAGAAATAAGAAAACATTCTTACTTGCAAACTGCAAACACTGAACAACAAACAAGGAATAGAAAATGAAACTATGTCATGGAAACTTACTCCAAAATGATGAAAGGCAGAAGCACATGTCTAATTGTGAACCAAACAACAAAAACAAGCAACAACCGACGAACCAACGAAGAATAATCACTCACCGAACCAATCAACAATGTATGTAGCTTCAACGATGCAAAATTGCATTGCAAGGCTAGAAGAAGGATGAAATATACAATGCATATTCAACTGGTGGTGGAAAACAATATTGTGCAAAATCACTTCAACATTGTACGAAAAATTTCGAGGAAAAATGTACTTCGAGAAGCGTATTTAGATAAACATTTAAGGCTGTCAGGCTGTCTAAGGACCTCGCGATATGCAAACATTTAAGATTTTAGGCCTGTTGGAGGACGTCGCATCATGTAAACATTTAAGCTGCCAGGCCTATTCAAGAACCTAAAAAAAGGTGTCAATACATTTCAATACAAATACATGCGACAAAGACGTTATAAAATTTGGAATTATCTATCACTATAAATCTTGGATATCTAAACATTTCAATATGATTAGTACAAATAAAAAAAGCACCGTATATGATCTAAGACAATGCTAGCAAAAAAATGCTAAGACGAACATTCAAACTAATGCTAGCATTAATCCACCTTCAAGCAATGCATAAGGAAAGTATATTATTCAAAAAGACTGTAGATGATGAAAAAGTTTGGATATGCTAACATATAAAACATTGGGAATAACGAAGCCGGCAATAAGACCTCCAATCTGTTATCCAATCATATCACTACATATATGGTACTTTTTATTATATAAAATTCAATGTTTTTAGTTCCCTAGCTCCAACAATAGATATTATGCAAATATTTGTGGTCAAAGGACAAACTAATGTGAGGTCAACGAATTATCAATCGCTATAGTCCCTCTATGCCTACGTCAGGGACTAAAAATGCACAATAAAGTAACCAAATTTTTTTTGGTAACATATATGTTCTTAAGAGAAAAAAATGCACAATAAAGTAACCGATTTTTTTTTTGAACAAAGTGGTATACTAGATCACATGAATAAGACTTCTTGAAAAAATTCCAGGGGTTTTCTCCCAAGCTAAAATCACAATGATCCTGATCTCCAAATGCACGTGCCGCCAAAATATTCCTTTTCCATTTTTTTCCTTCTCTAAACCTTTTTATGTAAATAAAAGGTGTATTTCTCAAAAACAAAATACAAGAGTTTTCTTACAAAGAGTACCTGAAATAACTTATATTTTCTTAATGTGTACAACAATGTGTCTTGGCATGATAAATCTTGATGCAAACTATGAATGCCATGCAAAATATCTTATAAAAATAATCTACTTTAGAACGAACATATTAAATGCTTGCTTGCCAGTCAAATTGGCATTGGCTTATATATCATCAGAGCAGGTTTTTTCTTACCAAAATATTCCCATCACATTAAAATATGCTACATCTACTAAATGATAAATGCCACAGTTATTTAATCATTCTTTAAGGGTTCTAAAAGCCTATGATTTCCTAAGCAACCCATCTAAGGGTCATCAACAATCCTAACTCTATTCCCTTTCCCAACTTTCTAGGTCATCCTATTTTCCAACCAAAGGGAAAGATTTCAGTAATGCCTTCCAAGTAATTGATGCTCCATTATGTCTTCACTTCCCTTCTTTGCCAATCTTCTATAGACCCTGGAGCTAAGTACCTCACCACCGTAACTTTTCTCCATAAGCCATTAATATGCATCATTCTCCAAAGGCTTTTATTTGATATTGCCTATCCAAAAATGAAGATATTTTTTAAGCCCCTTCCACCTACCTCTTTTGGCCTTGCTAGTTTTGTCCATTTAACCAAGGGTATCCCTTCTTTCTCCTTTTCCCAGTCCAGAGAAAACTAAATCATTTTCTTCTTATATTTTCAAACACACCTTTAGGAATGTCTTCCATGGACAACCAACAAACTAAATTCTCTACAAGACAAATTTGACTAGGCTCAACCTACCCCCTCTAGAAATCCATTTGTAACACCGATTTCTCACCCTAGCTTCAATTTTCTCATAATCAATGCCAATTTTTGAATTCATAATCAATGGGTTTTAGATAAAACCACATATGTTAAATCCCATTGTTGAAAGGAGTAGGAGAATGGGGAATTATTTGAGATAGCTACCTTTCTGGGTGTCCTTCCAAACCATTAAAATGAATGGAGGACTCGTGAGCATTCCTTTCATCCCTATTGCTTTGTGATACAAATCTATAATTTCTTTATACATTTTGTCTTCATTTGATGTTGCTAGACCAAACTACATTACATCATTTACAAATAAAAGATGTGTCAAGGTAAGTGAACCTCCAAAATATCAATTGGGTGTAGCTTGAGTGGTTGTGAGGAATGTTGTTATTCTCCCTTGCGAAGGTTTAAATCCCACTTTGTGAGCTAATTGTTGATTGTTGACTTGGTCTTGAGCCTTGAAGAATCTAATTTACCATGGGTACCATCGTCGAAATGAGGAGTTGTATTTGATGGATTTCTCTGGGAAATGAATTATTGAAAGGAAAAGAAAAAAGAAAACAAAATGAAACAAAACAAACAAACAAAAAACAAAACAAAACAAAATAAAAACCAAACTCGATTTCGTTTATAGCTCGATCCCTTTTTTATATAAATATCATATTTCTCAAACCCTTAACCCCTAACACGAATAAGAAAGGGGATATCATGCACCATTGCCTTAATACCCTTGTAGCATAGAAAAATTTAGACAACGAACAATTTATTAGTAGTACAAATGAAGCTGATGAAAGGTGATCCATTATCCGATTTACAGCTTGAATACTTGTACCAATTTGAGTCAGTAGAACCTTGAGTAAAGCCAACTAAATTTATCATAGGCCTTAACTAGTAATATTTTCATTACCAAGGCAATAATTTTTTAAAATTTTATTGTATGCAACCCTTTTTGTGTTCTTCTCAATGCATCATGTAGTTGCCTATTAAACAAAAAGTCAATCTATTTTCTTGACATAAAAACCTCATAATATACTCTTATGTTTGTTGGCCAAAATCTTTGTTATGATTTTATACATTGAATTACATAATGACATTGGCCTATAGTCATCAAATCTCTTTGACTCTTTCTTCCTTGGAACTAAAGCTAGCCACGGGGCCTTCACTTGGTGAACCTATGACATAGAACGTGCATTCATGGGATATTAAGGAATACCCCTAATTTCACTAAATATTGATAAATACCTCCCAAAATCCTTTTGTTGAACCCGTATCCCAATAGATATTTCCAATAAAAAAACTCCCTATTTTTACTAGATATCCCTAATTTTTACTAGATACCCCATTTTATAACCCCCAATACCTATAAACCCCCTTGTACCTGCATCCCCCCCACAATACCTATAAACCCCCTTGTACCTGCATCCCCCCCACAATACCTATGATGTATTGACTTATTTTTTCACAATTTTAAAACACTCTTTACTAATGAATGTGATAAGATATTGGTCAACAAGGTGAATCCCTCGTGAAGCTAGTAATGTAACATTTAAGGCTACCAATATCATTCCAGATACTCATGATTTCTCTATTACTCTTAACAACTCTTCCTCCAAAAGATCATATGAGCCTAGATAGAATTCAATATTCCAACCATGTAAACCAAGTCTCTTAGCCTTTTTGAAGGAATGTATGAAGGAGGAAGGAGTAGGAAGGAGGATGATTATTTAGGACATGCAATCTACATGAAGAAAACCCACATAGAAAATTATCTTCATGCAATATCTCATCACCACCCCACCCATAAGATTTGAGTTATTAACACCTTGGCCATGAGGGCTATCCGAATATCGATGAGGAGCACCTTGATCAAGAAAAATATCACATATATAAGGTTTTCATAAGCATAAGATACAAGGATATGGACATCGGAAGTGCGATTGGAAAAGCCTTGGGAAGAGGAGAAAGTGAGCCTTGTTCCATAAACAATTAGTAAGATAACATACCTACCTCACATTCAAAGAGTCACTGATAGGATTACCAAGGTCTTGACAAGGAAAGAGATCACAAGATCTTTTAAACCACTGGATACCATCAAGCAAAAAATGAGATATGTCAAAGACAACCTTAACAAGCGTTAGTGTAAGGGGGTCTACAAGGCTGATTGCTCTTGTGGTAGATGTTACATAGGATAAAGTGGTCGATATTTTCCGGCTAGGATTAAGGAACATGGAGCTAACATCAGGAATGAACGTGCTCGCACATCAACACTGGTAGAGCACTCACTTACAACCAAACACAACATGTGCTTAGAGGACACCAAGATCCTCACAAAAAAACATCACTATTTCAAGCGTTGAATCAAAAAAGCAATGGAAAGTATTAAGCTCCCCAACAACTTGAATAGAGACGATGGTCTAGAGATTAGCAAGAGCTCGATCCCTTTGAAATACCACAAAATAAATAGGTAAATACAGGCAGGTTTTCTCCCATACTCCTCGGTTTGTTGTCCTTTCATCTTCCAGGTTTCTGACTTCTTCTATCTTCTTCCTTTTTTGGTTCTTTAACCTCTTGCTAGTTCCTTCTTTCTCTCTTTTCCCTCCATTCTCATTTTCTGTTTCATTATTTTCTATTTTGTTTCGTCTCTTAATAATAATTATTAATTTCTTACCTCTTTATTTGATTTATTTTTTCATTGTTTTTCCACTTTATCTGTTAGGTTTTCTTTTTCTCAGATTAGTCTTCTTATCCCTATTTTCTTTTTTCCATGATTTTATTAATTTTAATATTATTTATTAAAGTACCGTTATTGATATTAAATTTAACATCAATATTAATATAGTACTTATATTATTAGTATTATTAATATTATTCTTATAGTACCAAGATTAATTTAAAATTTTATTTCTTTTTGTTTTCTTTCTTCTTAGTTTCTATTTCCTTTTTATTTTTAATATTGTTTTGAATTTTCCCTTTAGTTAACCCTATTAATTTTAGGTTGATTTTATCTTATATCTTAGGTTTTTCAATTTATTTTATCTTTCTTTTCTATTATTTTATAGTTTTTTATCCATTAATTTTAATTTCATCAATTTTCTCTACTTTTGAATTATAATGATAAAATTAATATCACACCAACCTTCATATTTTTAACTTTGTATTTTTCTTAGGTTTTCTGACGTTGTTTTTCTATCCCATGCCTTAGTGCCTTAGTTCTTGTAGAGCCAACGTATTTGATCTCCCAATTTATCTCTGCAATTTCTGTACTAATAATAACTCAATTCCTCTTCTTTGTGTGGCTTTTTGTTTTCATGATTGATCCTATTATGAATTCTAAACATAGACAGGAAACAACTAATGTTGTGGATATTTCAAATAACGTCGAAAATATCTGCTATGTTTGACCTTGGAGGTTCTTGAAATAGAGCTTTAGATAATTTTATACTTCTTTTGGAATTTTTGAGTGAGTTCTAGCCATTGAAACTTTTTTTTTTTTTTTGTAAGTGAGTGTATGGATCTATATTACTCGAAATAATATGATACAAAAGGTGGGCCTCCTGGTCCGCTTAGAAGGAAACCAGACCAGGGGGTTCTTAGTTGTAGAAGTTGAAATTAACAAGGGATGGTTCTGGTTTGCCACCAAGGGAAACCAGACCAGACCTTCCATGTTCACTTGGAGAAAAAAACATATTCATAAAGGAAGAAACTAAAAACATCCTCATGAACCGGAGCGTGAAAGATATCTGAGCTAACCTGACAAGGCTTAACATTACTACCTTTAGACTACCAACTCATTGATCTGGAACAATGAAGTGTTTATGCACCTGGGGGTGCTCCTTCCCACCATCCGCCTGGCTCTTGTTATCTTCCTTCTGTGAGGTTGTGCGAGTCTTCCTGATTTGAGTTGGCGCACCATGTCCATCGACAGGCATGATGTCCATGTGATGGACATAATGTAGGTAGAGGTGGAATTGGGCAGTCAAATGCTCCATCTTGCATTTCTGGTCCTCCTCTACATCTACTAACAATTTGGTAATAGTTTTCAGATTGTTGATGCGACACAGGATCTCGTCCAACATTGTCTTGTTTTCCTTGTTATCCTCATGCCTGGCTTCTTCCCTCTCTGAAATCACTTTTCTGATCATCATCTTAGTTAGCCATGCCATCTCCACCATTTTGTGGAAGAGGGTTTCCCTAGGTTGAGTGGCCCCCAGATCAATTACCTAGTTCGCTTCACATGCCAGTGCATCCCGTTCTTTACCTTTGCACTTGTTGTTTAATTCCTTCTCCCACCGAGTGATGGTTTCCTTCTCCTTCGGTGCAACCCGAGTTTGGAAGGTTCCCTTTGCCTCTTTCGTGGCCTGAGCCATTCTTGTTAGCTGCCTCAGACTGTTCATGACTTCCTTTCCCTGTGCATTTTCTTTAGACGCACCATCCCATTTTGCGTGTCGCAACTCCTGTGCTAGTTACTCAGCCTGTGCCCCACTTCCCAGGTATTCTTCCTTTTCCTCCCTTGGCCTCTGTGATAATCCTTGTTGTTGCACTCCTTCTGATTGAGTCTATGTCTACTGTCCTTCTTCTTATTGACCTTTCCCCGTTGCAAGCCCATCCTTTCAATCTTGGTTTGCTCTTGATGATGAGCGCTTCCATCAATTTTCCTGTTAAGTCTCGTATGGCCACGATGGGTTGTCCTTTGTTCCTGTGCGATTATTTCCCTTGTTCTCTTGTGATCCGATTGTGCTGCTCTTCGTACCTGTACTTGTCCTGGTGGATCGATCCTGGTTATCATCTTCCCCACATGCCTTACATCATTCATTTCATGCGACTTGTTGTCTAGCCTTTCACTCGTGCTTTCCCCACACCTCTTACTGGCATAGTGGCCTTGCTTCTGTTCATCCGTCTATTGCTTATTATGATATTGCATGATAATTAGTGTCATATTTCTAGGCAATCCTCTCCTACCTAGGGCCCGTGTACCTTCCGCGGGTCCTTGCGATGTCCTCCTCAATGTGACCTTCCATGCTTAAACTGCCTTCACGATCTTTTTCCCCAAGGTGGTTGCAGTATGTTCTGAGTTGCCCATACTGAATGTTGATCCATGTGTCGTCTAGTTCTGAGCCTTCCTCGGTGACCCCCTCGTTGGCGAGCATGTCGGTTAACGCATTTGATGACCTGCGTACCCAATGAAACTCCACTGTATTCAAAGTTCTTAGATGTTCCTGGATTTTCTGAAGGGAGTGTGCAAGGCGCCAATGGCGCCGAACCTTGCCCACTCTGGTGTCATTTTGGATTCTTTTTGTTGTGTTGATAACTAGGATGGAGTCACCTTCCACGATGGTGTTTGTCATCCTTTCGTGACTTAGGATTTCAAGGCCAAGTTCTAGGGCTCCAAATTTTGCCGTGTTGTTGGTTGAGTTTCCCATGCTCCCAGTCGGATGATGTTACCGCCATTGTCTCTGATCACTCCACCTGCCCCTGCCACTCTTGGATTTCCTTTTTCTGCCCCTTCAAAGTTCAGTTTGAAGAACCTTGACGGAGGGGGAGTCTGGTTACGGGCTCCTATATGGAGTTGTGGGTTATGCCCTTCAGTTAGGCCGTTGTGCCAATTTTTCAATTGGAAAAAGTTCAGGATACAAGAGTCTTGGTCTGTGAGTTGCGCTTTCTCTGTCTTGCAGTTGCGACTCTGCACCGTTTCTCTTATTTGAGAGACTATTGTCTCCTTTATCCTTCCTGCCGGTATACTTTCATTCCTAAAGATGTGTCAATTCCATTCTTTCCAGATTGCCCAGATGATCATCCCCGACGTTAGATTCCAACAGAGGTTCACCATTTCATTTTCACTGTAACCCTCATTCGAGTTATTGATGGTTGCGCTGATATTCCCCTGGATCCTATTAGATTGGCAGAAGATGCCTGCCGCCCAATCCCAAATCTCTGCTGTGTAACTGCATTCGTCTAGGAGGTGGTTATTTGTTTCCTCCTTGTCGAGACAGAGATGGCAACGAGAGGGACCTATGAAACCCCTTTTTCATGAGGTTGTCCCAAGTTAGAATTCAGTTATGTAGAACTAGCCATTTGAACATTTTGATTTTTGGCCATTGGGGGCTTTTCCAAATTTTTTCCCACTGTTGCTCTGGATTTTCTTGGTCCTGACCCACGATGTAATATCGTGCTTATTTTAAGTTGAATTCACCCCCATTTTTCCTGCGCCACCTCAATTGGTCCTCTTCTTCCGAGACCCCAATGTTCCTTTTTCCCAAATCCTCCTCCACCTCTTTCGTGATTTTTTCGGTCTGGGCTCTATTTTGTGGATTAAGTTTGTCCCAGATCCTCCATCTGGCATTCCCATCCCTTTACTTCCAGTAATAGTGGATTTTTGTTTTGCCTTGCCCAATCATTTTCTGTTGAAGCTCATCCCTGTCCAGATTTTCCATTCCGAGTTCCTGTTGCCATGCGTCCTCCTAGAATCTTGTTGTTCTACCATTTCTGACTTCCCAGAAGCTGTGTTTCTGGATCCAGTGCTTATTTCGCCAGGCAATATTCCAGATTGTTGATCCCTCCCTTGTGTCCATGAACCGAATTCGCTCTTGGTCGATTATGTTCGAGGCATACTTGGCCTTCCATAGGTTTGCCCATGGTACCAATCCGTCTTTTACCCATCTTCGCCAGAGCTTTGCCCCGTAGGTTTCATTGGTTACCTGTGGGTCCTGTAACCCCAGGTCACCTTTGCTTTTTGGTATGCATACCTTATCCCAAGCCACCAGGGCCCATTTATTTTTATGTTCTGCGTCGCACCATAGGAAGTCTCGCTGGATGGCTCTTATCTTTTGTAGAATTCCTTTGGGGGCTGGGAAAACTGACATCATATACACCATAATTGATTGAAGAACTGTTTTGGTGAGGATAAGCCTTTTGGACAGGTTTAGGGCTCTATATGTACAATTTTTTACCCTCTCCTGCAATTTGCTGATTACTCCTTCCCATGTGGCCTTTGTGCAGGCTCTGTCCGTCAGGGGGATTCCCAAGTATTTCATTGGGAGCATTTTACGTTCAAACCCCAAAATGTTGGCCAAGTTGCGTTGAATTGCTGGATTAGTGTTGAAGAAATATATCATGGATTTGGAGTGGTTGATTTCTGCCCCTGAGGCTTCCCCGAAGTCTTCTAAGATTCTTTTAAAATCCTTTGCTTCCTTTATCATGGGTGTGCCATGAAGTAGGGTATCATCAACAAACTGTTGGTGTGTGGAGGTTGGACAATTGTCAAAAGGTTTGATGCCTTTGATTTCCCCAGCTGCAGTTGCACTTTTTATACTTCTTCTTAGCCCTTTCATCATTAGAATGAACATGAAGGGGGACAGCGGGTCCCCTTGTCTTATGCCTCTGGATGGACAAAAAGGTTTGGCTAGGGCTCCATTGATTAGTAGCAAGTAGCTTGTCGTTGAGACTAGGGTGACTATCCATTTGATCCAGTGTTGGTCGAACCCAAAAGCTTCCAACGTCTTAGCCATGTAGTGCCAACTTATTTTGTCGTAAGCCTTCACTAGATCAAGTGGGATTATCATCTCCCCTCTCCTTTGGATTTTCAGTGTGTGAATGATCTCATGGGCTTGGATGATATTGTCCAAGATTTGTCTTCCTTCCACAAAACCCACCTGTTCTTGTGAGATTAGGGTGGGAAGGAGTGGCTTCAGTCTATTGGTTATGACTTTGGATATTATCTTATAAACTACATTGCATAAAGATATAGGCCTGTAGTGATTTGGGGTCCTAGCTTCATTTTCTTTCGGGATTAGAGTGATCATTGTGGCATTTAAATCTTTCAGGAAGGATGTCGAACGCCCGGAGTCCTCCACCACCCCGTAAATATCATGCTTAACCACCTCCCAGGAGGCTTTGAAGAATTCCACTGTGAAGCCATCCAGCCTTGGGGCGTTTCCGTTGCACATCTCCTGGACCAGTTGGTCAATTTCTTCCTTGGCGATGGGTTTGCTTAAGCCAACATTTTGCTCCTCTGTGACCAACTTGGGGATGTGCTGAATTATTATTTGTATGGCCTTTGATCTGTCTTGGTTGGGTTCCTTGGCTATTCCCTGGAAATAGCCAACTAATGTATTCTCAATTTCCTGGTGGGATTCTCTTTCGATCCCATCTTGATCCCTGATCTTCAAGATTTTGTTGTGGGATCTTCTTGCAAAAGTTGTTCTGTGAAAATACTTGGTATTCCTCTCCCCTTCCTTTAGCCACCTTATTTTGGACTTTTGGTGCCACATGGTTTCTTCCTGCTGGCATCTTGCTTCCCATTCCTGGGTCAATTGGATCTCTTCTTTTTTTCGATCCTCAGTGTATCCCTCTTCGATGCACTGTTCCTGTAGTTTCCTCATTCTGTCCTCAATGCTCTTTTCCCCTTGGTTTATAATTCCAAAGACTTCCTTGTTCCACTCCTTGAGTTTTTGTTTGATGTACTTGAGGTTTTTGTAAAGTTTGAACATCCTTGTCCCTTGATACAGAAGTTTCTCCCGCCACCATTGGTTGATGTTCTCCTTGAAGGTGGGATGGTTGATCTAGAATTTCTCAAATCTAAATGGTCTATTCTTCAGTGTGGTTTGAAAATTAGCTTCCATTTGAACTGGCCAATGATCTGATCCCCCCTAGGGGAGGATGTTGCAATCCAAAGTTAGTCCCTGCAACATGATTGATTCCAACACCAAGAATCTGTCTAGCCTTGTATCTACTTGGTGGTGACCTAGTCGTTTGTTTTTCCAGGTGAAATGACCATTACTGGTCCTGATGTCCATGAGCTTCATTGTGTCAATGAAATATAAGAATTCGCCCACATCTCTATCCAGTCTCTTGGTGCCCCCTTTTTTCTCAGCGAGTGTAGTGATGATGTTGAAATACCCTGCCAGGATCCAATGGAGGTTGCGGGTACAATCCTTTAGATACTGTAGGTGAGGAGAAATCTCCTTTTTTTCTGCATCACATGGGGGCCAGACACATTAGTGCATAGAATTTCCTCCATGTTCCCTATAATTTTCATATTAACAGAAAGTGTGTTTCTTGTGGCTTCTGCAGCAAGTAGGTTCACCAATTGTGGGTTCCACAGGGTGAGGATACCTCCCTCCATCTGTTGGCTTTCAACAACCAACATCTTATACTTACTCCAGTGTTTTTTACTGATTGTTTCCATTCAGTCTAAAGTGCATTTTGTCTCTTGAATGAAACTTAGGTCAGGTTGTTCCTTACTCAATCTATTTTTAAGGATTCGTTGCTTTCTTGGGCTGTTTAGGCCTCTTATATTCCACGTTATAATCTTCATTTAAACATGTGGGGGGGAGTTGGGGAAGAGGTTTTTAATCTTACCTGAATTGATCAACAGGGCTCCTAGTTATTGTAGGGCTACACTATTTGATTTCCCGACTTTCTTCCTCTGTGCCTGCTTGAATGAGTATTGTGGCTGTCCGTTGCCTGTTTTGATTCCCAGGTGTCCTATATCGCCAATGCATGCGCTTGATCCCTATGGATTTCACGTCCTCCCTTGATGAAGAGATATTGAATGCAATCGAGTTGCTTCATTGGCACATTGTCTACTCCCTTCCTTTTCCATTGCTCCAGTATATTTGATAGATATATTCCTCCCCTTTCCACAATGTCTCTGAGATATGGGTCCTTTGTTCCTACCTCACTTGTTGTCATCTCTGAATCTCCATCTGCTTCCTGCATTGGGGTGTTGGCATCTTCGTTTCCTCCTTCCCTGGGACTTGCGCTACCTCCATGTTCTCCTTTGTTGCTTGGAGTTTCTGTGTTTTGCTGAGTTGAGTGTTCACTTGCTTCCTTATCTTTCGTCTTTTTCGTCCCTTTTTCTTCCCCTTGGCTGGGCCTGCCCCTTCCTTCTATTCTAAGCCTGGCTTCTGGGTTGCTTCCTGTTGGGCCCTTGCCTTGTCTCTTGTTTCCTCTGCTTTTGTGATTTGGCTTCACAAAACCGTCCTCATCCTGTTGTGGCTTGGTGTTTTCCGCTTCTTGTTTTTTGTTAAGAGGGCATTCTCTTAGTAGGTTTCCATGTTCATGACATCTTCTGCATCAAAACATGATATTCTCATAGGCTATGCTTTGTATCCACTCCTCATCCCTAAAATCCAGGCTTATGGCTTCCAGGAGCGCCCCTGAAACATCCATCTCAATGCAGATCCTTGCGTAGGATGTATATCTGCCTTTTAGAGTAGCTTCCAATGTCTTGACATATTTTCCAAGCTTGTTCCCTATGGCTTCGAAGGTGGATGGAAGCCATTAGTCTAGAGGTAAGGAGTAAAGTCTTAGCCAGAGTAGGACATTTTTAAAGGTTTCTTTCTCTGGGGAGAAGTTTTCCTTCCGTGGACGAATGTACAACCCCGCCAAGGTATGGAAATATGCCCCCCCCTCAAAGAAATTATCCTTGTCCTCCAGGTTCATAAATACCGCTGTGAAGAACCCTTTTGATCCTAGGTGGAGTTCCACTTTTCCACTTGGCTTCCAATTTTATTTTATCCAGTTGTGCAATGTTTTTTCTGTGGGCCACGGGCCCATGAACTTGTAGATAAGTGCATGCATCTTCATCTAATCCCGGAAGAGTTGCATTTGGGGGTCTTATAGTATAACCTTGGGTATCAATGTTGTTTTAGGTTTACACGGGTTGTGCCCCTCTACCTCACTGGGGTTCGACGTTGCTTGCGCAACGTTCTGGGCTTGTTTGGCTCCTTCCCCCATGTGATCACTTTTTCCTTGGTTTCCCTCTTGGTTCTTTTTCGATCATGATCCCGAGGTGCTTTTCAGAGGTTCTCTGAAACCGCCGCCTCGTGGATATTTCCTTCTGTTCACCACTACCTTCTTGTATGAGGGGGTTGAATTCCCTCCCCCTTTGGTGACCATGCTAGCCGCTGCTGAGACCGCGAATGTCAAACCCTAGCTTGAAAATTTCTCCAGAGTCACGATCGCCTCCCTTCGTTTCAAAATAATGATAAGTGTTAGCCATTGAACCTTCTTGCTTCCTTATATCCCAAATAGTATTTATATTCTTACAATGATTTCACGATTTTGGAAGAATTTAGTATTTTCATCTCCTTCTGCCAACCAAATGCCTAACTTTTTCACTCCATTATGCCTCTTCTTATTCCAAAAGATCCATTTTGATTCCTTATAGTTATTTGAATCTCATGCCTTCTGCATCTGTAAATATACCTCTTATACTGTTCTCAAACAAAAGCTTTATCTCTTCCTTAGACTCAATAAGTTCTTTTCGAGCTTCCCTTGCTTTCCTTTTTTCCCATCATGTTATTATTTTATTTACCTTCCTTAGATTTTTACAAATTGGAACATAACTAACTCCCCTATGCAAGGGTCATATCTCCTCCATTTTTGCATCTCCATGTCTCTAAAACATTCTTCCTCTATCCACGTATAATTAAATTTAATATGGGGAATTTTGGTCATCTTTTTTTATTTGAAATAAAATAGGGATATAGTACAGAGACCCACCATTGCCTACCTAAGATTTCAACCTTTTTGTTTCCTCCAATTTTTTTTTCTATAACCAAAAACCTCTTTGACAACCCTTCCTCTCCATTCCTTGAAGTCCTCCATGTAGGGAAGTCCTCCATGTAGGAAACAACTAGATTGGTCCCACGCCACTTAATCTCAAATCCTCAAAAAAATGGGTGAAATAATCAACCAAGGGATTTTGTCTAGAATTTCCTCCCCCATACTTCCCCAACTTTCATTATTATGTTTAGATCCCCAACTAATATAAAATTAAAATTTCTTACCAAACTTGGAGTTTAAAATTGTCTTAGAATAAATTCCATAGAGATTGATGATATTAATAACTTTTCTAAATCCCTTAGATCTAAACTTTCTATATATACATGCATTAAAAAAAGATGAGGATAGAAGATCTAAAGAATCTTTTCATCTTATAACTAAACCACCCAATCTTCCATTTGAATCTAAAAAGAAAAGTGTCCAATCTTTCAAAATGGATGACAAAATTTCCATTGCTTTGTCTCCCTCACACATTGTTTCTTTGGTTAAAATTATATCTAGTTTATACTTATAAAACAATATTTTAGACTATATTTATGTGATCACCCCCCATCCCTCTCACATTTAGAGAAAGAACTATCATGGTTAACCTTTTATGAGACCTTCCTTACTCTAAGGGCTCTCTTTATGGTGAATTGTTTTCCTTCCTTCAACACTTTTATGGCTTTTTTTTTTTTTTGTGAAGGACTGTTAGCATAAATTTCCACCCTCCAATTGAGTTGATATAACTTGTTATTACAATGATGAAAACTAGACTTATTTAAGGAGTAGGGCCCCAATTGTCACTGACAAAATCCCTCTTCATTTGGGATAGTGCTCACTAGCCTATGGGGGGAGTCCCTAGGCACAATGAAGCGCATTGTTGGCTGATCTAAGGTATGTTTTCTGTGTAAAAAAACTAAAAAATCAGCGAGCTATTTTTTCTTGGAAAACGTGTAAAAGTGGTTCAAAACAATGAGAAAATCGATTTTATACGATTGGAGGGAACCTGCAGAGTTGGCACAATGATAATAGATTGGAAAGAATATGAAAACTATTCAAAACGATCGAAATTAAACATGATAAATAGTTCAAAAAATGACATATCAGATTGCAAAATTACCATAATACCGCCAAGAAAAGAGGTTTGAATGACAAACACACACTTCTTTATTGATAAAGTTTCCAAGAGAGTTAATTGCACCACACTTGACAAGCCTACAACCAATACAACGACTAATTTGCTCAAAGAGGAGCCACTAGATTATAGAAAGAGAGAAGAGAATGAGAGAGACACTATGCTGCTATTGCAAGAACCGACAAAATAAGCCAAGGCAAGCCTCCAATATATAGCTAGAGGGGGAACATATCTCAAGGAGAAATAGGGACACATGAAGAGGGTAAAAATAGAGTCTAAATTTAGAGTGGGCGCATGAGTGCACAGGGGAGATAATTTTAGGAAACTCAAGCGACCTCTCATTCGATCATAATTTAATTATCATATACTCCAATTTTAGGAATATGCCCCTAGCCTAGGTGAATGCCACATTATTGCCACAAGTCGACCTCAGAGGCTTCCACTTGGCACTGCATGGATGATGATTGGACCTTCTAAATATAGAGGCAACTAAAAATAAAACAACTAAAAATAGAACCTCTAAAAATAGATTCTTGATTCTATTTTTAGAAAAACTCTCCACATACATACTGCTAAAAATATAAAGTCGTCCGAATACCCTTGACTTTATACTTGTTAATCTTGTCTTTCCAAAAGGGATATGAATATGCCATCAAAACTATCATGTGGGCCCTGATGCTCAACCTACTAAAAATAACAATCTGGGTGACAACATCCGAAAAAGGTCCAAAGGCCTCTGGATGCCTTAAGGATCAATACCACGCTCTCATAATCTGAATCTGGGGCTTGAATCACAACTTGCCAAAAATAACAAGTTCCTGCCTATCGCCCGAAAAAATGTCACTAGGCATAGAATCCTTCAAGGACTCATACTGTATGCTTTGAACTGCCCCAAACTGTCAGGAGACCCACTCAAAGCGTGCCTCCTAAAAAGTAACAACACATGTACTGATCATGTACGTGCCTCATGTGTGAAACAACCTCCTGCTCAACATAAGTGCTAAAACCCTGGAAAATCTCAATATGCCAACCAAAGTGTTGCATGTTGGCTCTTAACCCTCAAGACTTTTAAGGGTGAAAATCTAGGGGTTAATAATTGCAACTCAAGGAGACGTGATCCCCCTATGGGATGTCGAGAACCATACGAATCTTTGTTTCCATAAATCAAACTGATTCTCTGTGAGAATTGAGGAATGTGTACCAAAGGTACCCCTATAACTGTGTGGAATGATACCAAGGTCCTGTAAGCCGATGAAGAACAACCTGTAAATTGACCTGTAGTACCAATGCCTGTCCAATGGGCCATGGAGTCAAAAATATAATCCTCCCATTGAAAACTGAAAACCAAGGGGTCTCATCTGAATCTGCTACTTGCTACCACCCAATAATGTACAGTCCTCCCTGTGGTAAATGTGTTGATGTCGACAAAAGGGAGAAAGTCACTTCATCATCTGTCAATAATGTAAACACTTGTGAAGTACGAAGGAACACCACCAATAACGTCAATGGGTCCTAAGGTATGAACACAACCTGACACTATGAAAGATGTTATGAAGTCGAATAGTGACAAGGATCATCCAATCAAGGCCCAATGATGCTCAACCTTGTTGGATGCGAAATAACCACCAATGAGGCTAACAACTACTAAGGTGCTCTACTTCTGGGTCATTTGTAGATAATGTGTCAAAGTTGATACAAGATGAACTGCTGAAAAGAAGAGCAATGTTGTCTCTCTTCCCTCAACATGAAGTGATAACTCAAGAAGATCAAGATGAAAAAACCAGGTACCATATGCCTATGCTGGATGGGGGGACAACTGACTCAAAGCAAAAGACTGAATGATAAGAGATTAGGAGACAAGACACAAGATGACTCAAGACACTCCTATGTCTCCTAAAACTACCCATCCTAAAGGATCAATACTTCAAGGATAATGAAAAATGGAACCCCCATCCAGGCTTACTCTAATGATAGACACGAAGACTTGGCATGCGTAAGATAGACATTGAAATTTTGACCCAGGAATAACATTTATGGACAACCATTTATTCAAAAAAGGAAAGACACACAAGACTCGACCACATGTTGATATAACTAGGATAAAATCAACGACACTTATGCAAAGAATGAAGTAGATAACTGAAAGGAAAAAAAACACTTCCAACATAAAGTAAATTGTTGTCCTAAAACTGTAAAAGATTAGCAAGAAAGAAAGACATGAAAAGACAATGTTGAAATGAAAGACAACTACCCTAAACCCAAAGGTTTTACCTCTAAGCGGCCATGATTAAATAATCATACTCAAAGGACCAATGTAACCATGCAGCCAGATGATCAGTCCGACGAGAAAGTTTAGCATGGTTAACCTTCAAGGGGACCAACTGTTAGCAGTGAAAGTCACACTTTGACTACTAAAGTGTAAGCTCATCACCCATCAGTAGGTTAAAGATAAGTTTTATGATAAGGTAGGAAATGGATGAAAACTCAGGAAAACAATGTCAATCACAACTTACTTCACACAATATGCACCAACAAATAAGGCTCTGAATAACTTTGATTAGGGTTTTAGAAAATAGGATGAGTAGGTGGAACACTTAATAAGAAGAATGTGAAATGCCTATAATCTACATCAGGTAGTATGACATACATATAAAGCAAAACTCTCTGAAACAAGAAATTATTATAATCAAAGAGATGAGTTCTGATATATCTGTTAAAACATTACAACAAATCCTCTATTGCAACAAGCTATAAATCAGTCAAATGAATCTTTCACTGGACTGTAATAAGAATTAGAAGACAACAAAATGGTAGGAAAAATAATTGATTTTCATTATCCAGAGAATCTTAAGTCTGATACATAAAATAAAAGGTATTTATGTAATACACACAGTATCAAAAGTGAGTCCCCTCTTAGACCATTCAAACCCATTTCAGACTTACAATGGTGTTTTTATAACCTAGACTATCAGTGACAACACTATNAGAATCTTAAGTCTGATACATAAAATAAAAGGTATTTATGTAATACACACAGTATCAAAAGTGAGTCCCCTCTTAGACCATTCAAACCCATTTCAGACTTACAATGGTGTTTTTATAACCTAGACTATCAGTGACAACACTATAATTCAGATAACAACCTTATCACAGGATCCCTGTGCCCTCAAAGTGGCACGACTACACCTGTTCAACAGAGATAAACAGAATGCTAAAATTTAGGCTAATGTTGGCAATGTCCTTAACATCTTCTTTATGGTTGATGAAGTGTCTCTTTGAGTACATCTCCCTTTGGCAGGTCGCCTCCCAGCTCGCAACTGACCATCATATAACTGGCTTGCATCGATCTCTGACACTTGGCCATTATTCCTCCCTTCAAAACTCCAAAACATGAGTTTGCAACGTCTGTCTGCAACATCCAGTTCGCAACACCAAGTGCTACGAACTTTCCTATAATGGCTTATTTTATTTCATCAACGCTTTTAATCAGCCGAAAACTTATATCAAGTATCTAGAAGTGTTGTAAGTCTTATGATGGTAATAACATGATTAAAATACAATACCCAAATGATAATCAAGTCAACAAACACGGTAATCACCCCAAATGTGTCAAAAACGAAACATAAACTTGACCAAAATTGATGCTGGACCTGAAGGATGAAATATTCATTTCTTGATTATGGAACTCCTCCTAGTGGCAACTTTAGCCAACATGTCCAGATTTATCTTAGCTAACTCTTCTTTGAAAGGATGAAGTTCTATCTTTAGCTTTCTGATCTGAGCTTGATAATATCTGTTTTGTCTATAAAGATTTCTAATCTTCCTGTGGAGTGGCAAGAATCTTTTAGCCATAAAATTTTCCTTGTCAATGTACTTACGATGAATATCCAACACTTCCTTAAATTTATTTCTAACACTCAATTCTTCCTTTGTCATCTTATCAACTTCATCCCTTGCCTCTTTAAGTTGTCTTTTGAGCCTCTTAAAAGTGGGATTTCTCTCTTCTTGAGGAGTAATGATGTCATTCAACATGATTTTCAACAACTATGGATTTACCTTTCCTATGGGCTTAAAATCCTAGTGCATCATCCTTCACAGGGATTTTGTTTGGATGCTGCTCTGCTAAGAGGCCTCCTAGCTTTGACCTTGTCAGCTGCAATGGGTGAAGGATGCACCAAATTTCTGCCTCTTAGACTTGTGGATTTTCTTGAAGGAACCTTTGTAGGAATGGGATTTGGCATGGGTGAAGCTTCCCTCTATGAATATTGTGAAGGTCCTCCTTCTTCATCTTCCCTTTTGGCTCTATCATCTTTAGCATTCATAGTACTTCTTCTCTTCTTGATCACCTCTAAATACACAATCTTCTCATCAGGAACAAGGCTTTGAAGTTTGGATTATGGAGTGGGGGCATTTTGATAAGACCGGAGTGGAAAACACTAGTGTGCACTTGCTTGGATTTGACTTGAACTCTGTCAGCCATCTTTCCAATACTTCTAAACAGATAAAAAAGGAGGTTTATAACTTCTTTCCCTATGAAGTGTAACAACAATTTGAAGTGGTATTGGTATACCATGTTTAATCTTCCTTCACAGGTGAAATACCTCTGAATCACCTTCAACATTTTATCAAAACCTTCAAGCATGTGATTTCTAGGTACCCCTTTGGACAGATTGTCTTCCTGGTATTCTGGTTTGAGAAACTCCTTGGAGAAAGAGGCATTTAGTTTCATAGCATTGAACCAATTTTCTCCAATGTTAGGTATCTCTGTTGCAGCGGAGAAGGACAATTCTGAGACTTCAAATTCCAATATTCCCACCTTAGTCTTGGTCCCATTAAAATTTAGAGAGAACTCCCTAGCCACCTTTGGGTGCCCCCTCTACATCTTCTGACAAAAACTGATACAACCTACCCTCTGGAAAGCCTCTCTGATCAAGGGTTCAGAATAAAAAAGATGCAAATCATAGGGCTCTGTTCTTACGATTCCCCCTCCCTTTTGAGTTTTCTTATGATGTGGGTAGTCCATAATTGCTGCCGAGGAATGCTTTCTGTGAGTTATAATAACAGGTAGATGTATGAAAACAAGGATATAAGAAACCAAGGTTTAGATGACAAATTGTTTTCAATAGGCTGATCTTGTACAAGATTTTTATACAACTCACTTTATGCTCTTTCAGGAATGAGACAGGGCATTCTTCAAACATGAGATATAAAGAAAGGCAACTAGAATATAAGATAAGAGGGAGACACATGTGAATTCTTTGCATAAAACATGGATTTATGACAATATAAGTATCATTTAACAACATGAAAATGCATACAATCTTTAAACCTAATCCGACAACTGATCAACCATAAAATCCAAGCTGAAATGGGTGCATAGTCACTCCTTTAAATTTGAGCTTTCCAAGTATGAAGAGGAAAGTTTTTCAACAAAACTGGACCAGAGGGTTCGCAACGCTGAATTTGCAGCACATAGTTCACTGCGCCAGAACGAAGGGTTCACAACGCTGGGGAATATCAATGGAGCAAATGAATTCTGAGTAATGGGAAGGATAGGTGAGGTCTTATAGGTAGTGAGGTTTAATGATCAAGTTTCAGAGCATGAAGGAAATGGATTTGAAAGAAGGCAACAACAAAATAAAATAGTTCATAGCACCGAGGGGTGAAACCAATAAAAACCTCTCCTTCGACCTTTAAACAACATGTAAATTCTCATGGAGTACCCGATGGACTTGTGTTTGATGTTGATGTCGTTAAGTTTGAATGGGAATGTATACACGTAGTCCGACCTCCAACTCTCCTCTTCAACCAGTTCACAACGCTTGTCTGTAGCACCAGTTTCGCAGCACCAAGCTCAAACATGATTTGCACACTTGGAAGAAACAATTAGAAACTTTTATGACATAATCCCTAGAAATTTGTTTAAAATACTAGCTCTGAAAACAATGAGATATTCTTTGACACGATCCATAAATGCAATGATGGCAATGAATGTATGGAGTACTTTTGAATGCGCTGTGAACTCTCCTAGAGAGTTTGCAGTGCACAGATCAAATCTGATTTGACAACTAAACAGGTAAAACGTGACAAAGGATGATCTTGCATACAACATGGAGGTGTGACATGTCAAGGTGAGGATGGAGAGTTTCAAAGATGTGACTCATGAAGGTT
This sequence comes from Picea sitchensis, assembly GCA_010110895.2. Lineage (NCBI taxonomy): Eukaryota > Viridiplantae > Streptophyta > Pinopsida > Pinales > Pinaceae > Picea > Picea sitchensis. The sequence continues at coordinate 192,516 of SNQJ01S0032468.1, read as the reverse complement.
TATTCAACTTGTCATGATAACAAAGACATAACTGAAGGACTCTAGACCAAAGCCAAACTAACCTTATCTTATTTAAATCAAAATTTGAAATATGACTATAGGAAAGGGACACAAAAACCTAAAACTTAAGAAAACCATTGACTTAAAATCAAAACTGAAATGATTTTTGACCCTTGCAATTCTATGTGATAACATTTGGCTCCACAGGGGATGGCATGCTCCCTGTGAGATGCCAAGAACATGTAGTTCCAGTGCCTTATCCATTGGGCTATGGAGTCATTACCTCGTTCCAAACCTATAAACTGTAACCTACTTATCTGAATTACAAATCCATTTGCCTTGCAGGCTGAAGAACCACTGTTGCTGTAATGCCTTCATTGGGTTATGGAGTCTTATTGCTGATCTATTGCAAAACTGAAATAAAATTCCTGCAAACGAGCTTATTTTCTACACTACCCTACTCTAACCAACTGAACTCTGCTTAATCAAGTGTAATGAAACTTCCAATGAAGCCATAAAATCATCTGATTGATAAATATAAATTTTTGCAGGTAACTCTTTAAGAAAACACACAAAAGATGCAACAAATGCAAAAACAGTCTATGAGCAATTGATACTTACAACTGCAATTTGCTTGCATGGTAAAAGCTCTAATGCAAGAAACTTCTGAACAAATAGACTCCATGTATATGGCTATATGATCATGAATCACATGACAAAAGTATGGTTGCATTAGAAGACTAGGTTGCTCCTTCATAATCCCTGCTCTACTGACAAGACTGTAATTCCCTTGAACTCCTTGAAACATCCCATAGATATCACATACTTCAAAGAAATCATGGACAACAAAAGATTTTTCTTGCTGCTGATTATCTCCTTGGGAAAGAAAGTTATTTGCAGTGTATTCTTGAAATTGTTGGTCAACATTCTCTAAATAAAAAATCATTGTAGACTGATCATATGATTTCTCAACCTCCTATTTACTGTCCTCTAAAAAATATTCTCTAAAACTGCCAAATACAAAGTCAATACTAGAAGAATTAATACATGCTGATATATAAATCTGCTCCTTTTTATTTGCTTGTTGACTTTCTTCCTGTTGGCCATCTATTGATGAAAAAGAGAACAAACTCACATGTTCCTATAGCTCCTTCCTATCTTCTTGACCAAAGATTAAAAGCATATAATCAAGGAAGTTATCATGAGCCAAGAATGTTAACTGGTTTTCTAAGTCAACAGTAAGATGATGAGGGACAATAACTTTCTCTGAAACAAAAATGTCACCACCTTTTGCAAAATCTTCCTCATGATATTCATCATAAATAAAATCATCCCTTTGCTCATAATAAGGAAAAGGATCAACTGCATATGTAAATTCATCTTGCTGGTATGAGTGATAATCATGTACATTTGCATATTTAACAATGGAAAAATATGATTTAATAATTTCAAGATCAGAAAAAGATTTAAGATCTGAAAATGGTGCAAAAGCATGCTGAAACAATTGCAAGCTTGGATAAGCTTCCTATTGTCCATATACTTCCTCATCCAAAACATTGTCCAAGATTTGACAAGAGAGTTGTGCACATGATCGAAGATTACTCTCCACTACCTCTGCATCAACAAACATCTGTTGCAAGGATGGTAACTTTCTTTATCTGAGGAATAGGAATAGATTGGGATGTTGTGCCATTGTATACTGTACCATGGTAGCAAACTCAGTAGGCCGGATTTCAATAGGTATGTTGTGATAAATACTATGAAATCTCCTATTGAATTGAACAATAGTTTCATCATACTCCCTTCTCAAAACATAAAAATCAGTCAGGTATTGGTCAAAGGATTTGTTCTCACCTCAATACTTCATAAAAGCATCATTAAATTTAGTCCATGAACTAATGGAATTAGCCTCTAGATGTCTAAATCACTATCCAACATCCCCATGTAGAGATTGAGAGAAAGTCCTTGTGAATACATCCTCATGAACGATTTGTAATAGGTTAGTGTACCGCTCAAAAGCAACCATGTGTTGCTCGACTGTCACGTGATCTCCCCCATTGAATCTAGGAAGGTAATCTAAAATTTTTGGAGGATAGTCATGAAGGACAAAAGGCAATATCAAGGGTTTATAAACTTTCCCTCTAATTCTAGATTGAAATTCAGTGGGCTGAAAGTCAAGTTCAATAGGTTGATTACAAGTTTCAACAGTGATGGTGGAAGGTGATGGATCAACTTTATCATTTACAAGATGACAAGAATGATCAATTTCAAGATATATGAATATATGTACATCATCATCCTCATGTTTTTCAGCTGAAGGGATGGGATCACAATTTATAACACAGGAAGAATGCAAAACTTCTTCTTCCAAAGAGGGATATATAACATCAGGCTTATGGTCATTCGAATAGACGAAGCAAAGGATAATCCTCTTTACATGCAAGGGGAAAGACAAGAATGAGTTAATGAAAAAGAACAAAATATCATGGGGAAAACTAATAAGCTGATACCTTGTTTTTCCCTTCCACCTTTTCATCTTTCTATCAGTAGGATTCTTCCTCCAGTGGAGTCTTTGATTGTAGAGTTTCCAAGTAGAAAATTGCAGTCAAACTTTGTGTCCTGCTCCTATCTACCATCAAGAGCTGGATCTATGTCGTTCTCCCAGGGAAGATCACTTCACTCTTCTCTCCCTGACAACGACACCATGAATGTTAACACTAAAAGTCACACTTTGACTACAAAGTGTAAGCTCAACACCCATCAACAGGTTAAAGATAAGTTTTATGATAAGGTAGCAAATGGATGAAAACTCAGGAAAATAATGTCAATCACAACTTACTTCACACGATACCCACCAACAAATAAGGCTCTGAATAACTTTGATCAAGGTTTTAGAAAATACGATGAGTAGGTGGAAGACTTAATAAGAAGAATGTGAAATGCCTATCATATACATCAGGTAGTATGACATACATATAAAACAAAACTCTCTGAAACAAGAAATTCTTATAACCAAAGAGATGAATTCTGATATATCAATATAAAACATTACAACAAATCCTCTATTGCAACAAGCTATAAATAAGACAAATGAATCTTTCACTGCACTGTAATCAGAATTAGAAGACAACAAAATGGTAGGAAAAAGAACTGATTTTCATTATCCAGAGAATCTTAAGTCCGATACATAAAATAGAAGGTATTTCTGTAATACACATAGTATCAAAAGCGAGTCCCCTCTTAGACCATTTGAATCCATTTCAGACTTACAATAGTGTTTTTATAACCTAGACTATCAATGACAACACTATAATTCAAATAACAACTGTATCATAGGATCCATGTGCCCTCAAAGTGGCATTACTACACCTGTTCAACAAAAATAAACAAAATGCTAAAATTTAGGCTGATGTTGGCAACATCTTTAACATCTTCTTTATGGTTGATGAAGTGTCCCTTTGAGCGCATCTCCCTTTGGGAGGTGGCCTCCTAGCTCACAAATGACCATCATACAACTGGATTGCATCAATATTTGGCACCTGACAATTGTTCCTCCCTTCAAAAATCCAAAACATGAGTTTGCAACGCCTGTCTGCAACAACAAGTTCGCAACGCCAGGCGCTGTGAACCTTCCTGTAGTGGCTTATTTTATTTCATCAACGCTTTAATCATCCCAAAACGTATATCAAGTATCCATAAGTGTTGTAAGTCTTATGATGGTAATAACATAATTAAAATACAGTACCCAAATGATAATCAAGTCAACAAAACACGGTAATCACCCCAAATGTGTCAAAAATGAAACATAAACTTGACCAAAATTGATGCTGTACCTGAAGGCTGAAATATTTATTTCTTGATTCTGGAACTCCTCCTAGTAGCAAATTTAGCCAACATGTCCAGATTTCTCTTAGCTAAATCTTCTTTGAAAGGTTGAAGCTCTATCTTTAGCTTTCTGATTTGAGCCTGATAATATATGTTTTGCATGTAAAGATTTTTGAGTTGCCTGTGGAGGGTCAAGGATCTTTTAGCCAACAAATTTTCCTTGTCAACGGACTTACGATGAATATTCGACACTTTCTTACATTTCTTTCTCACACTCAAGTCTTCCTTCCTCATCTTATCAACTTCAGCCCTTGCCTCTTTAAGTTGTCTTTTGAGCCTCTTAAAAGTGGGATTGCTCTCTTCTTGAGGAGCAGTGATGTCAACAATTTCAACGGGCTTTTCAACAACTATGGATTTACGTTTCCTCTAGGATGAAACTCCTACTGCATCATCCTTGACAGGGATTTATTGCTTGGTTGTTTCTCTAGTAAGAGGCACCCTAGATTTGACCTTGTCAGCTGCAATGGGTGAAGGAAATGCCAACTTTATGCCTCTTAGACCTGTGGATTTGCTTGAACGAACCTTTGTAGGAATGGGATCTAGCATGGGTGAAGCTTCCCTCTCTGAAGACTGTGAATGTCCTCCTCCTTCATCTCCCTTTTTGGCTCTATCAACTTTAGAATTCATAACACTCCTTCTCTTATTTCTCACCTCTAAATACACAATCTTCTTATCAGGAACAAGGCTTTGAAGTTTGGACTGTGGAGTGGGGGCAACATTCAACTGAAAATGTGAAGAAGTGATGAATGTTTCCCAATCAATGTTTGTCTTTCTCATTTCTTCCATCGCTAGCATTTTGATAAGACCAGAGTGGAAAACAATAGTGTCCACTTTCTTGGATTTGGCCTGAAATCTGTCAACCATCTTGCCAATACTTCTGAACAGATAAAAAGGGAGGTTTATAACTTCTTTCCCTGTGAAGTGTAACAAAAATTTGATGTGGTATACCATGTTTAATATTCCTTCACAGGTGAAATACCTTTGAATCACCTTCAACATTTTATCAAAACCTTCAACCATATGATTTCTGGGTACCCCTTTGGATAACTTGTCTTACTGGCATTCTGGTTTGAGGAACTCCTTGGAGAAAGAGGCATTTAGTGTCATAGCCTTGAACCACTTTTCTCCAGTGTTAGATATCTTTATTGCAACGGAGATGGAAAATTCTGAGACTTCAAATTCCAATATTCCCACCTTAGTCTTGGTCCCATTAAAATTTAGAGAAAACTCCCTAACCACCTCTGGGTGCCCCCTCTGCATCTTCTGAAAAAAATCGATCCAACCTACCCTCTAGAAAGCTTCTTCGATCAAGGGTTCAGAATAAAAAAGATGCATATCATTAGGCTCTCTTCTTACGATTCCCCCTCCCTTGTGAGTTTTCTTATGATGTGGGTTGTCCATAACTTCTACCGAGGAATTCTTTTTGTGAGTTGTAATAATAGGTAGATGTATGAAAACAAGGATATAAGAAACCATGGTTTAGATGACAAACTGTTTTCAATAGGATGACCTTGTACAAGATTTTTATACAACTCACTTTATGCACTTTCGAGAACGAGACATGGCATTCTTCAAATAAGAGATATAAAGAAAGGCAACTGGAATTTACAATAAGAGGGAGACACCTGTGAATTCTCTGCTCAAAACATGGATTTTATGACAATACAAGTATCATTTAACAACATGAAAATACATACAATCTTTAAACCTAATCCGACAGCCGATCAACCATAAAATCCAAGCTGAAATAGGTGCAGAGTCACTCGTTTAAATTTGAGCTTTCCAAGTATGAAGAGGAAGGTTTTTCAACAAACCTAGAACATAGGGTTTGCAACGATGAATTTGCATCACATAGTTCGCAGTGCCAGAATAGAGGATTCACAATGCTGGGAAATATCAGTGGATCAAATGAATTCCGAGTAATGGGAAGGATAGGTGAGGTATTAGAGGTAATGAGGTTTAATGATCAAGGTTCAGAGCATGAAGGAAATGGATTTGAAAGCAGACAACAACATAATAAAATAGTTCACAACACCGAGGGGTGAAACTAGCAAAGACCTCTCCTTCGACCTTTAAACAACGTGTAAATTCTTATGGAGTACCCGGTGGACATGTGTTTGATGTTGATGTCGTTAAGTTTGAATGGAAATGTATGCAAGTAGTCCAACCTCCAACTCTCCTCTTCAGTGAGTTCACATCGTCGAATTCACAGCGCCTGACTGTAGCACCAGGTTAACAGTGCCGAGCTCAAACACATTTTGCACACTTGGAAGACACTGTTAGAAACTTTTATGACATAATCCCTGTCAATTTGTTTAAAACACTAGCTCTTAAAACAATGAGATATTTTTTGACACGATCCATAAATGCAATGATGGCAATGAATGCATGGAGTACTTTTGAATGCACTGCAAACTTTCCTAACAAGTTGGGAACACACAGATGAAATATGTTTTGACAGCTAAACGGGTAAAAGGTGACAAAGGAGGATCTTGCGTACAACATGGACGTGTGACATGTCAAGGTGATGATGAAGAGTTTCAAAGATGTGACTCATTAAGGTTTATTCAACATGTCATGATAACAAAGACATAACCGAAGGAATCTAGACCAAATCCAAACTAACCTTAGATTATTTAAATCAAAATTTGAAACATGACTATAGGAAAGGGACATAAAAACCTAAAACTTGAGAAAACCTATAACTCAAAATCAAAACTAAAATGGTTTTTGACCCTTGCAATTCTATGTGATAACACCAACCATGAAATCTCATATCACCCAAAGTCGCCTTGAAGTACTTGTTGGTGAAGTCATAACTGAAGGGTACCAGTTGACTAAAGGCTGGTTGGGACTTATAGCATGGTATTTCAACAATAACAAGCATGAATGCATGAAAGCCGAAACTCTTGACATCTACCTATTTAAATACCTCTATCATTCTAAGCTCAACTGGGTCATGGTGAACTCTAATATATAGGCTCTAATCAATCTCTGGATCCTGAAGAACAATCTCTAGATGCATAATCATAGGCAAAGTGTAAGGGGCATCATCCTCTGGTTGAACCAAAAGTGGCTCCTGTT
>SNQJ01S0032468.1:156478-170315 GCA_010110895.2 Picea sitchensis | reverse complement strand
GCCATAAATAAAATATTTCAGTGTCATAATATTTTTTTTGTTATAAATATGTTTTTTTTAACGCTACCATGGGGGAGATGTGTAATTCTTTCAGTGATTAACATGGAGTTGACATGTGGCATTAAAAAAATATTAATAACAAAAAAATATTTCAATGTTTACCATAACTCTAGATCTATCATGTGTCAAGAGGGATCAAATCCCTTGAGGTGTAAACCTTCCTCAAGTTTTATCAATCTAAAAAATGTTTTCACCTCGAGGGACTTGATCTCGCTTGACGCATGATAGATCCTGAGTTAAGATGGATCTACATTGGTTTTATCATTAATTCTATATTGATAGCATCTAAAAGCTTTAACATAGCTGTTTAAGTTTGTAACAAATTATTTTTAGTCATCAAAGTTTGACGATACAAAAAGTAAAAGTTTTCATTGATAAAGAATTTTCATTGATTTTTTGATGATTTGGTCAATTCAGAGGTAAAACCCCCATGAACATTGTTCCACCATGCATAAGCCTTGGATCATGGTAGAACTCTGGTTGTCCCTGAAATTTCTACTCAATTCTTATTAGATTTGTGGTGAGAAAAAGGGTTCATTTTTTACAAGATTAACTTACTCCAAGCTTCAACTCCTAAAATGGTTTTTTTTTAAAGTATATTGAACAAGATGAAGGCTAAAATTTTACGTTTTTGACCTTTTTTATTTGTCATCAATGAAATTTGGTTAGACAATCTTTGCTGAAACTACAATTTTGGATGGATAAAATTGTTGTTTTTAATGCATAAATAATCCAACATCCTCGAATATTGCCTCTGCAATTAAATTCTACAATATTGATATTTGATATTTGCAATCCCATCAATCCAAAATAATTATTACCAATTTTTAATCTAAAAATGTTGGTTTCTCTTCCATCATTCTAAATGAATAAATAAAAACTAATTTATCAAACATTTAAACCACTCTATTTAATTTTTTTTGTTTAAATAAAAAAAACATCGATTTAAGCTTTTATCATTGTTAAACGATCCTCTCTATATAAATCCATTTCTTCATTAAATTTAAAGGTTACAATTACAATGCAGTAACCATGTTTATTAAACCTTAAATAAAAGTGATACCAAGTTTAGCTTAAGTATGTTTTGCATGATCTTAATTCTTTGATCTCCCAATGTCGTTTTACTTTTGAGAGGGAGCCTTCTTGGCATTACTTGTTGTTTTGCTTCTTGGTGGAGAGGATGTCTTTGAAAGATTAAAACCTCTCAATACCAAATACTGATTTCGAATTTTAGACGTGCTTTGAAGCATTATTATGAGTGTTGCCTGATGTTTTTCCCTTTTTAAACTTCTATCCATCTCCACCCTTTCCCTCTGGAAAGGGGAACCATGCAACTTACTGAATTATCCTATCCATCTCCACCCTTTCCCTCTGGAAAGGGGAACCATGCAACTTACTGAATTATCCTAGTAGATCATTGAGAAATTTAGGCTATCCTTCAAAACATCTTGATGGTATTCAATCAACTTCCCCGAGGCTATTTCTCTTAAAAAAGAGGAGTTTAAGGATCGCCAATGAGCTTGAAGGAGCTTTCCCTAAGGCTAAATTACTCATTCCTTCACATGATGTCACATGCTTAGGGCCTTCTAGCACTTAATAACACATTGATGTTGACCTACTTCAAATCCATCAGGTGGACTTATGGTTTTTTGTAGGATTTTTGGTTGAAGCTCTTGAGGCGACATCCTTAAAATTTTGCTTGGGTAAGAAATAACTTAGTGACTAGTACCATAACAAGATCTATACCTAAAATGTGCTTGCTTATAGTTGAATTTTTTTGGTTTAGATGACAACTTTCACATCTATATGTATTTCCTTTGGAAGGCTTGCACTCAAATCCACCTTAATAGAAATTCTTGCATAGCGATGTTAGGGCTTGAAGTAGTCTTTAAGAACACATAAATAAATATTTCAAGGCACTTCCTACTCAATTGAAGGGATTCCTTTTTCCATAAATGAAGAAGGAGGTTTAGGATCCTCTCCCAAACACAGAGAGATGAGAAGACCTATATATCATGGGTTTGAAAGCACAATGCCAAGGTTAAATGAATAACCTTGCATTCCCTTATAACCATTAGTTGTTCCTCAACGCATTTTCTTTATCTTTAATTACTATAAAACCCACGATGAGAAATTCTTCGAGGGGTGAATAAAGGATTTCCTCGATAAAAATGGATTCTATGTTCTTAAAACCAAAGAATGTAAATCATACCACTTTTTCCAAAGGTTGTAGAAGTAGCAAACTAGTACATGAGAATTGAAGAAATATTCCATAAGCGTAACCACTAAAGGATCCATGAGATTTTTCTCCACATACAATTCTTCCTGTAATTGGGAGAACAATACATCCATGTAGTAATATGTCTAAACAAAAGGACTCATGAATGTTGAGGATAAATTAACTCCAAATCATGACAAGGGTAGAAAGGAATCATTTAATGAAGGAGTGACAACCTTCTTACAAGACTGGGTTATGATCCTTAAGTATTGGTGAGTTGGATGGGTTCCTCTTCCCTCAAATCATATATTAAAGATAATATATTAAAGGGATTTTTTTCATAATTAAAAATAAACTTATCAATTTTTAAGTTTTGGTCATTCATTTTTTTTTTGATTGGGGAAGGACATTCTTGAGGAGAGATAAACCCATGGAGTGTTGGACATGTGTTGCATTTTTTTTAGGTTTTTTAAGTAAAGGGGGCTTGGTCATTCTGCGCTCCTGAAAGTAATTTTTAGGGTTTGTTTTTTTGTCAATTTTGTGTTTTTTTGGCCAATGGTTTTTCGACTCATTATAAATTAATTTTAGTTAAGGAATTAGGGTTGTAATCTAATCTAGGTTAACATATTAGAGTTTTGGATGCCACAAAATACCTAAATATTGTATCGTGAATGATGAAGTTAATAAGGAGAAAGTGAGAGGTACAACTCTCAAGTTGGTTAGCTTTCTTGGTTAAGGGTTTCGAGGGTAGATCTTTGTGTAATGCCTGTGCCATTGCTATTCTCAAGTTTTTTTTAGATTATATTAGTATTGTTTTTATTCCATAAGTTTATCAAACTCTTCAAATGGTATTAAAGTGAGGTTATTAACTTCAAGGTGATGCCTTGCTGGGTATGTGTTATATTCTTTGCATGTGTGTTGGGGATTGTGTCAGATTTAACGATCCACCCCCAGTAGCGGTGTACGTGTGTGCGGGGCGGTGGTTGGGCACTACTCGAGGGGGGTAGGATTATTCCCTCTGATAGAAAAATGAATTTACCCAAAGCCGATGGGGTTCATTGTAGCACCCTAATTTTTTTTGGGCAATTTTTGCTATTTTTAGTAGTTTTCTAAACTAATCCCAGATTAAGGGATTAAGGTTTTGGTAGTTGTGGAATACCTAAATTATTGTATATATTGTATTGTGAATGGTGAAATTAATACAATGAAGAGTTGAAAGGTGTGATGCCAAGGAAGGCTGGTTTTCTTTCGGTTAAGGGTTTCCAACGTAAATCTCTTTGTACTATGTGTAAGAGCCATTGATTAATTTCTATTTTTCTTAAGAATTTGTATGTATTGCTTTACTTCACATGTTTAAAACTTACATGTGGTATCAGAGCTCATTTTTGGCTTCAAGGGGATGCCTTTGTTGCTAAGGGTTTGGCTCGATTTCAATAGATCAAGTTTATCTTGGGTCTGTGATAAACCTGGGCTCAGTGGGAGCTTTGCAATGGTGATTTGTGTATAGAAATTAAATTGCGAGTAGTTCTAAAATTGAGATCGAGAAATTTAATGGGAAAATCTTTGAGTTATGGAAGCTCAAGATGGATGACCTTCTTGTAGATAGAGAACAATGGGTTGTTGTTGATCCTGGTATTGCACCTATAGGTATGTCGATGAAAGACTAGATGAAGTTGGAGAGGAAGGAAAGGAGTACAATCCGATTGTGTCTTTTAGATTGAGTGCTACTAAATGTCTTGGGAGAAACTACAACCAAGGCATTATGGGATAAGTTAGGGAATTTGTATTAGTCAAAGTCCCTTGTAAAAAAATTGTTTCTTAGAAAGAAGTTGTATCATCTTAGGATGTAAGATGGAGATATTGTGATAGAGCATCTAAATGCATTCAATACTCTGGTAATTCAACTTGTCTATGTGGATGTTAAGCTTGCGAAAGAAGATAAGTGTATTACCTTGTTATGTTCTTTGCTAGAATCCTGGGATAATCTGGTTGTAGCAACTGGTAGTACCACTAAATCTGCATTGATGTATGAGGATGTAGTACCATCGTTGTTATGAGAAGAGATGAGGTGGAAAAGAATGGATAGTTAAAGAGCAAATGCTTTATTTGTAACAAGTCATCCCCAAGATAGGAATGAAAACAAGTCTTCGGGGGGAGATCTAAATCTCTAGGAAAATATTTGAGGAAATGTTGGAAGTGTGGTAAATCTGGGCATTATAAGAAATATTGTAGGTCTAAGAATGTTGATAAAGCAAATGGATCTGATGATACCTCTTCTATAGAGGCCAAAAACTCCACAGAAGAAGGAGGTGATGTTTACATGGCATCTACAGGTACACATGTAGATCATGGTGTATGGTTGATCAACATACGTGCATCATTTCATATGACTCCTCAAAAGGAGCGATTCCATGAATATGAAAAGTATGATGGTGGTGATGTCTTCCTTGGGGATGAATCGACAACCAAAATCATGAGACGTGGAAGGGTTAAACTATTGCTGAAAGATAGAATACTTAGAACTCTCCCTAGGGTTCTACACATTCCAAATCTATCTAGGATCCTAATATCTATAAGTAAGTTGGATGATGGAGGCGTGGATACTTTATTAGGAAAGGGAGCTTGTAAGATGGTACGAGGAGCAATGGTATGGATGAGAGGAGTTCGATGCGAATCCCTACACAAGTTGTTGGGAAGTACTTATACTGATGGGTGTAACAGTTCTATTGTCTTTGAGCAAAGAAATAAAGAAGACATGATCCATACTATCCCCCAAAAAAGAGCATGTTGTGGCATCAAAGACTAGGACATATTGGAGAAAATGGCCTTCGAACACTACATGGTAAATTTATGTCTAATTGCACCATGGATTTTTATTTCTATGAACATTGATTATATGGTAAACATAATCAAGTATGATTCCCATTTGGTGTTACAAGAGTAAAGGGGGCCTTATAGTTGATACACAATCATGTGTTTGGACATGTGCATGTTCCATCACTAGGTAAATCTGTGTATTATGTTTCATTCATAGATGATTTCTCAAGGAACACATGGATTTAATTTCTTAGGAATAAATTTTAGGTATTTGATAAATTTAAAGAGTTTAAGGCTTTGGTAAAAAATCAAACAGATAAGAAAATAAATGTATCGAGGACGGATAATGGTGGATAATTTTGTGGAAATAAATTCAAATAATTCTGTAAGAAGTGTTGTATAGCAAGGTAGAAGACTGCTCCATACACACTTTAGGAGAATGGAGTTGTAGAAAGGATGAACATGATGTTGATGGAAAAAGAAGAGAACATGCTTAGTGGTGGTGGGTTAGGACAAGAATTATGGGCAAAGGCTGTGGGTATTGTATGATACTTGGTCAATCGATCATCCTCATCAATGTTGGATGAAAAAAATACACACGAGTTATGGACTAGTAAGAAACACTCTCTTGAACATCTCAGAGTGTTTGGATGTGATTCTTATGTACATGTTCCGAAGGAAAATATGAGTAAGCTGGATAATAAAGATGAAAAGTGTATCTTTGCTGGTTATAAAGATGATATAAAAGGCTATAAAATTTGGAGCCTAGAAACTAAGAAGGTTGTCTACAATTGGGATGTTGTTTTAAGAGAGGTTAAAGATGTTCCCAAACATGAACTCCTTCCAAGGAAAGAAGAACATGAGAAAATAGAGTTTGAGCTGGATGATGCAAAATATGACTCAATAGAAGAAGATGAATAATAATAAGAGGAACCTCATTTTCCAGTATTGAGGAGATCAGTGAGGGATAGAAGACAACCATAAAGGTATAGTCCACTTGATTTTTGTGCTAAATTTGCTTTATCTATTACTAATGATGATCGATGATCCTAGCACTGTCAGGGAAGTAGTGAATTCAAAGGATAGTAAACTACGAAAGAAGGCCACAGTTGAAGAGATGGATGCCTTGAATAAGAATGAGGCTTGGGATCTAGTTGAGTTGCTAGTTGGAAGAAAATATGTTGGTAGAAAATGGTTGTTTAAGAAGAATTTGAATGCAAAAGGAAAAGTGGAGAAATACAAAACTCAGATAGTAGAAAAAGGTTATTCCCAGGTAGAGGGAATTGCATTTGGTGAAATTTTTTCTCCTGTTGCTATGTTAAATTCTATTATATTTCTTTTATATGTTGATGCTACTTTTGATTTTGAAGTAGAATAGATGGATGTCAAGACAACATTCCTACATGTGGACCTGGAAGAAGAAATATACATGAAGCAACCAGAAGGCTTTGTAGTGAAGGGAAATAAAGAGCTGGTATGTAAGATAAAGAAGTCACTATATGGCCAGAAACAATCACCTAGGATGTGGTACCAAAAGTTTGACACATACATCCTTGAACTAGGATTTGTGAGAAGCATAGCTGATCACTATGCATATTCCAAGCAGGTTGGTAATCAATTCATTTATGTAGTGTTGTATGTCAATGACATGTTGCTAGTAGGAAACAACATGGATGTTATCAAGGAGGTGAAATTACAATTATCCTCCAAATTTGACACGAAGTATCTTAGTGTTGCTAACTTCATTACCGAAATGGAGATTAAAAGAGATCGAACAAATAGGAAACTCTAGTTGGATAAGAGAAAATATGTTGAGACGATATTGCAGAGGTTTGATATATAGGAAAGTAAACCAATCAAGGTTTTGATTCCCATAGGTGTAAATTTATCTACAGATCACTGTCCCAAGACACAAGAAGAGGAAGATGACATGTATGCAATGGTCTATACTAGACCGAGCATTGCACATGTAGTGGGATTTTTGAGTAGGTATATGTCAAAACTAGAGAAGGAGCATTGGACAACAATAAAGACAATTTTCAAGGTATTTGCATGTCACTACTAGTTATGGATTGTGCTACCAAGGAAGACTAGGATTTGACAGAGTGTTGGACATACATGGGTTTGTTGATACAGACTGGGTTGGAGATCTGGATCACGTAAGATATACAAGTGGTGGTGTACGTGTGTGTCAGAAGCTGCTCGAGGGGGGTCTTAAGGGGGATATGATTTCCTCCCTTGATAGGTAAAGGGATTTTTCCGAGGCCGACGAGGTTCGGGGCAACACCTCGTAATTATTGTTTTTGGGGCAATTTTTGCTATTTTTAGTTGTGTTTGCTATTTTTTGCGGTTTTCTAAACTAATCCAAGATTAAAGGATTAGGGTTTTGATAGCTACAGAATACCTAAAATATTGTATATATTGTATTTGTGAATATGAAATTTATACAATGAAGAGTTGAAAGGTGTGGCACCAAGAAAGGCTAGTTTTCTCTCGGTTAAGGGTTTCTATCATAAATCTCTGCGTACTATGTGTATGAGACATTGATTAATTTATATTTGCTTAAGAATCTGTATGTATTTCTTTACTCCACAATTTAAAAACTTACATGCCTCTGTTTCTAGGGTTTATCTCATTTTATGAAGAGCAAGGTTATCTTGGGTCCGTGATAACCTTGTGCTCAAGTAGGAGCTTTATGTAGTGAATCTAGTGTAAACAATAAGCTAGGTAGTTCAAGAATCAAAATAGATAAGTTTAATGACCAGAGCTTCGAGTTGTGGAAGCTAAATATGGAGGATCTTCTTCTAGATAGAGAATAGTGGGTTGTTGTGGATCCATGTATAAAACCTACTAGTATGTTGAAAGAAGATTGGAAAACGTTAGAAAGAAAGGTGAGAAGTATGATTTGCCATTGCCTCTTGGATTCAATGTCGTTGGATGTCTCTAGAGAAGACACTACAAAGAGGCTATGGGAAAGGTTAGGGAATTTGTATCACTCAAATTCCCTGATAAACAAGTTATCTCTTCGGAGAAGATGTATCATCTTAGGATGGAAGATGGTGAATTTGTGACAAAGAATCTAAGTTCCTCCAATACTCTGGTAAGTCAAATTGTCTTTGTTGATATTAATATGGAGGAAGAATATAAGTGTATTACCTTGTTTTATTCTCTACCAGATTCTTGGGATAATCTGATTATATCAATTGGTAGTACCACTCAATTTGCATTAATGTTTGAGGATGTATCTGCATTTTTGTTATTAGAGGAAATGAGGAGAACATCCATGGAGGGTGTGGCCAAGGATGTCTTATATGTAAGAGAACGGTCTCAAGAGAGAAAAAATAGTTCTTCGACGATTAGATCTAAACCTCCAGGGAAATCCCCAGGTGGGGTGTCAGCAGGTCCCATGTTCTCAACGAAGAGGGTGACGCCTTCCAGGCTTGCACCAACCATGTGAATAGCACCTGGTGCACCCATCTGCTTTTATTTCCCCCTGATGATTGAATGCTACATTCATTTATGCAGGATTTGGAATCAGTTCTCTAGTGTGCCATTCTCTGCATTATCATCTAGGCGATGGAGGAACGGTCACCTCTGCACTTGTGTGACCCTCCACTTCGGCTTCCTTATCATGCTTATGATCCTCGGCTAGACCATTATGCCTCGTCACTCCTTGTCGAACAATCCTCTAGTTTGCAGCTCCCTCTGGTGGCTCGTATGGTGGCTCTCTGCTCCCTTGTTTGTTTTCTCTGTCTTACCAGCCTCTGCTGCACTGCCTTCCTCTCCAATCCTATTGGCTATGCCTCAACTTCACAGGAAACAAAAACGAGGCTCCATCTGGTATAAGAACCAAGCACGTATGGCCAGCTGAACCCCTCCTGTCATTTCTCCATCGCCTAGCTCCTCACCCTCCTCCTCCGCGCAGTCCTCTCCGGGTCAGAATAACCTTCCACCTTTATCATCGCCTTGGGCTTGTCATGTGGAATGGTTTGAACTCCACAGTGATTCTTTGGGATTTTATCCTGGCCGAATCCAAGATTTGGCTTCTTCTTTGCAACCAACCATGGTCCCCTTGACGCAGTCACCTGAGCGTTTCGTCCCCTTGCCACCACCCTTTGTCCTTGCCCCTTTGGTGAATCCCCCCGCTTCCTTGGAAGAGCCTCCGGGGTAGCTTCATACATGCGTTGATTGCGCTTCATGCTCAAGGATTCGTGACTCAATGGTGATTTTACATGACCTATTTTTTTCTCTCAGAAAAGGATGTGGACGACCTGTGATTTCGACTGGAAAACATGGATAGCCGAGGGGAAATAATTGAATGTCTTCTCACAACCCTGCTCAGATCCCTACACTCTCTAGAACTGGCAACCTGTGCTCTGACAACTTCAGTGATGATCCTTGCTCTAGGTATCCAGGTGGAGACAAAGAGCGATATGGCAAAAAGAGACCACCAACCCTCACGAGCGACAACATGAGCACATGTGTCTGCTCACATGCTTGGTTTTGTCATTTGTTTTTGTCTCACAAATTCCTCTTGGGCCGTATATGGAACCTTTCACAGTTTTTCCAGTTTGAATTTCCAGAGTTAGTCTATTTTGGTCATTTAGTTTTCATGATAGACTCGACTTAATTGGTTTCCCTACAGGGCGATTCAGTTCATATAGTTTAATTTTGTTGATCTTATTATTGAGAGACATGCTGAATTGGTTTCCCTACGGGGCAATTCAACACAAACATAACCTTGGCATGTCAGATGATACTATAGTTTTTGTTTCTGAAAGGTAATATATAGATACTTACTTAAAAAAAAAAAAAACTCCAGGGAAATATTTAAGGAAATGCTAGAAATCCAGTAAAGATGGGAATTATAAGAAATATTGTAGATATAAGAATGTTGATAAAGGTAAGTATATAATGATGCTCCTTCCATAGAAATGAAAACCTCCATGGAAGAGTCATATATAGATACACATGTAGATAATGATGTATGGTTGATTTACTTGGGTGTTTCATTTCATTTGACTCCTCATAGGGAGTCACAGTTTTGGGAATATGAAAAGTACAATGGAGGTGATGTTTTCATAGGAGATGAATCAATAGCCAAAATCATAGGGTGTGGAAATGTCAAGTTGTTTCTCAAAGATGAAAGTATTATAACTTTCCTCGAGGTGTTTCACATTCCATATCTAGCCAAAAACTCGATATTTGTAAGTAAGATGGGTGATCCAGGTGTGCATATTATATTTGAAAATGACACATGCAAGATGGTTTGAGGAAAAATAGTGTTGATGAGGGGAGTTTGAACTAGAAGTTTTTATAATCTATTGGGAAACACTTTTAATGATGGGTGTAACAATTCTATAGTTCCTAAGGATAATAATGAAGAAGATAGGACCCCTACTGTCTCTAGAGAGTAGACCATGCTATGGAATCAATCACTAGGACATATTTGAAAGAAGGGCATTTGAACATTATGTGGTAAAGGTACAATTGAAGGTAGGTTTGATTGCTCATTAGATTTTAGTTTATGTGAACATTGTATATATGGTAAACAAAATCAGGTGAGATTCCCATCTGGTGCTACAAGAGAAAAACAAATCCTGGAGTTGATACATAGTGATGTGTTTGGACCTATTCCTATTCCATCACTATGTAAATATGTGTACTATGCTTCATTCATAAATGATTCCTTGAGGAACACATGGGTTATTTCCTTCGAAATAAATATGAGATTTTTGGTAAATTTAAAGAGTTTAGGGCTCTAGTAGAGAACCAAATAAAAGAAAATAGCTATTGAGGATGTATAATGGTGAAAAGCTCTATGGAGACGAGTTCGAGGAATTTTGTAAAAAGTGCAGAATAACAAGGAAAATGACTACATACACACCAAACGAGAATGGAGTTGTAGAAAGAATGAACATGACACTGATGGAAAAAGGCATTAAGTATTCTTAGTGGTGAAGGGTAATCACAAGAATTCTAGGTAGAGGTAATGTATGTTACTTGGTAAATTGGTCACCACATCAACATTGGTAGATAAAACTCTACATGAGGCATGGATTGGTAAAAACCTCTCTTCAACATCTCATAGTTTTTGGTTGTGATGTTTATGTGCATGTTCCAATGAAAAACATGAGTAAGCTGGATAACAAAGAAAAAAAATGTATCTTTATTGGTTATAAAGATGGTATAAAATGGTTATAGACTTTGGAACCCATTAATAAAGAAGATTGTTTATAGTTGAGATGTAGTATTTAGAGAGGTTAAAGTTGTTCCCAAACAGGAAGTCCAACCAAGTGAAGAAGAACTAGAGACAATAGAGTTGAGTTGGAGGATGAATAATCTAACTCAACAAAAGAAGATGAACTAGGAGATGAAGAAACTTAGACTCCAAACTTCAGGAAATCCATTCGAGATAGAAGACAACGATAAAGGTATACCCCACCTATTTTTGTTCTAGTTGTATTCTATCTAATACTGATGATGATCCTAGAACTATTAGAGAGGCAATGGTTTCAAAGGATAGTAAACTCTGGAACAAGGCCATGGTTGAAGAAGTGGATTCCTTAGATAGAAATGAAACTTTGGATCTAGTTGAGTTGCCATTTGGATAACAACCTATTGGTAGAAAATGGGTGTTTAAGAAGAAGTTGAATGCACAAATAAAGGTGGAGAAGTACAAAGCCCGCCTAGTTGTGAAGGGATATTCCTAGGTGGAGGGAATTGATTTGGTGAGATTTTTTCTCCCATGGAAAAATTAACTTCTATTAGATTTCTTTTGTCTACAATTGTTGTTTTTGATCTTGAAGTAGAGTAGAAGGATTTGAAGACAACATTCCTACATAGGGATATTGAAGAATAAATCTACATGAAACAACCAAAAAGTTTTTGTATTGAAGGGAACGAAGGAGTTGGTTTGTAAGTTGAAGAAGTCCCTGTATGGATTAAAACAATCACCAAAAATGTGGTATCAAAAGTTTGATACCTATGTATTGGGATTTGGTTTCTCAAGAAGCAAAGTTGATTACTATGTGTATTCCAARCAAGTTGGTGATCATTTGATTGATGTGGTATTATATGTCGAGGATGTGTTGCTGATTGGAAACAACAAGGAAATCATAAAGGATGTCAAAGCTCAGTTGTCTTCTAAATTTGATCCAAAATATCTTGGTGCTGCAAATTTTATTTTGGGCATGGGAATGAAAAGAGATTAGACAAACAAGAAACTTTGGTTGAATCAAAGGAAATATGTTGAGATAGAAATATAGACGTTTAATATTGAGGGGGCATCCTTAAAAATTTGCTTGGGTAAGAAATAACTTAGTGACTAGTACAATAACATAATATATACCTAAAATTTGCTTGCTTATAATTGATTTTTTTTTAGTTTAGATGACAACTTTCACATCTATATGTATTTCTTTTGGAAGGCTTGCACTCAAATCCACCTTAATAGAAATTCTTGCACAATGGTATTAGGGAATGAAGTAGTCTTTGAGGACATTTAAATAAATATTTCAAGGCAATTCCTACTTGAGTAAAGGTATTCAATGAAGAGGGAGGTTTAATATCCTTTCCCAAATACACAGAGAGGCCATGACCTATATCATGGGATTGAAAGCATGATTCCAAGGTTCAATGAATAACCTTGCATTCCCTTAGAACCATTAGTTTTTCCTCAACATATTTTCTTTATCTTTAATTACTATAAAACCCATGATGAGAAATTATTCGATATAGGGGTGAATAAAGGATTTCCCCAATACAATTGGATTCTATGTTCTTAAAATCAAAGAACGTAGATCATACCACTTTTTCCGAAGGTTGTAGAAGTAGCAGACCAATACATGAGAATTGAAATAGTAATCCATAGGCTTAACCACTAAAGGATTGAACTTATCAATTTGATCCATGAGAGTTTTCTCCACATACAATTCTCGTAATTGGGAGAACAATACATCCATGTAGTAATATATTTAAACAAAAGTACTCATGAATGTTGAGGATAACTTGACTCCAAATCATAGCAAGGGTAGAAAGGAATCATTTAATTAAGGAGTGACAACCTTCTTACAAAATTAGGTCACGATTCTTGAAGTACTTGGGAGTTGGGTGGGTTCTTCTTCCCTCAAAATGATGATGGAAGAGAACAACCCCTTAGAGGCTAATGGAGGAGCTCAAAGTAGATTCATTAGAACCACCATATTTCCTTGTGAACATAATGCAAAGGGCGCTCGATGAGATTTTGGAGTAAAGGCAACACTAGAGTATGTTATATAGGTGAGAACACTTGCAACCATGGCAGCTAAAGAAAAACCCTACCAACACCTTATATTGTTGACTATTAACCCATTTACCATTATACACACCCTCCTAAGTCCCACACTACAATTATTTCATTGCGTTGTATTATAAATTAATCAGCTAATGATGTAGTGGTAAATAATTTGGACCCACAAATGATAAAAAGCCTCATGGAGTTACAAATCTATATATTTTCTTGAAGGGGTAAACTCAAGATCACTTAGATGTCCATATGTTTAGAAAAAGGGCCTTTACCCCTCCTCTCTCCCTGTTCATCAACCTGTTTAGAGGTGCATTTTCTTTAACTTGTAACTTTTACATATCATACATACTTTAAGTGATTCTTTGTTTTTTTATATGGATTTTGGTTTATATTCTAAATTTATCATCAAAATCTTCTGAATCTTCTGAAAAATAGGGTCAATATATTGTAGGTAT
>SNQJ01S0032468.1:138759-156428 GCA_010110895.2 Picea sitchensis | reverse complement strand
ATACAAATGGTCATCTAGTAAAAATAGGTTTTTTTTTATTAGAAATATGTTTTGGGAGGGGGCGTTCAACAAAAGGATTTTGAGAGGTATTTTTCAATATCTTGTGGAATTAAGGGTATCCTTTAATATCCTAGGAATGCATGTGTTATGTCACATGTTCACTAAGTGGAGACCCTCTGTGCTACAACTAGAGACATTATTACTCTGATGGAAGTTAATTTTGCAAAAGGGGAAAAAATCTCATCGAAGTCGACTCCTTTGACTGGGGAAAATCCTTTAGCTATTAGTCGAGCTTAGAATTTCTCGACTTGACCGAACACGTTTATATTTTTCTTGAATACCCACTTGGTACCACTGATTTTTCTTCCACTAGGTAATTCAACCAAATCCCACATCTCATTCTCATGCAAGGATTCCATCTCTTCGACCATAGCGTCCTTCCAGAATTTACCCTCTATTGAGTCAATCACCTCCATAATCAACTTGGGCTCCTCGTTAGTGGAAGCTAATATAAATGTAGAACGGAAATCGAGCAAACTATACCTCTCAACTGGTTTTCTTACTCATTTATACCTCCTTACAACTAGAGTTGGTTGTTCCACCTCTTCATATGTTTCAGTCGACTCATTTGAATCATCTTCTTCGTTCCTTAGTTCAAACACCAACTTCCCTGGTTCTTTCTCAGTTTGAACCTCTTTAGACTTGGAAGTTCCTCCGACTACCTTGAATACCACATCTTGAATGTATACTATTTTCCTCAATGCAAGATCTTAGATCTTATATCCTTTCATTCCATCCATGTACCCAATGAAACTACACTTGATTGCCTTCTTCTCTAGCTTGTTCCTCTTTTCCTTGGGAACATGCACAAATGCATAACAACCAAATACTTTGATATGTGAAATCAAAGGCTTCTTACCAAACCATGCCTCATGTGGAATTGAGTTGACTAGTGCCGACGAAGGAGGCCTATTTACCAAATATTTTATAGTGTCTACCGCCGCTACCTAGAATACTTGTGCGATCCCAACACCACTGAGCATGCTCGTTGCCTTATCCATCAATGTCCTAATCATTCTCTCGGTGACTCCATTTTGTTGTGGAGTATATGGTGTGATATTTTGGTGTTCTATGCCACACTGCTCGCAAAACTGCTCAAATTCCTTTTGACAAAATTCACCACCATTATTAGTTCTCAACACCTTGATCTTTTTATCTATTTGGTTTTCCAAAAGAGATTTAAATTATTTGAATTTCTAGAAAACCTTTGATTTTTCCTCAAGAAATATATCCATGTCTTCTTGGAAAAATCATCTATGAAAGAGACATAATACAAGGATCCACCAAGTGAAGGGACTGTTACAGGCCCAAACACGTCACTATGAATTAATTCAAGAATCCTCTTTGCCCTTGTAGCTCTAGATGGGAACCTAACTCGATTTTGTTTTCCATATATGTAATGTTTAAAAAAATCGACTTCTAGATTACAATTAGAAAAACCTTTGATCATACCTTTGTTGTGCATAGCTCGAATTCCTTTTTATCCAATGTGTCCCATCCTTTGGTGCCATAACATGGTCGGGTCAACTTGACGAAGAACAATTGAGTTTGTTTTTATCGACTCAACTCGATTTAATTTGAGTTGATTTGAAGTCGATTTGACTTCAGGAACAACAATGTTGTTGCATCCAGTCGAGTTGACATTCACTAACAACTTGTATATGGTTCTAATCCGAACTCCTTTCATAAAGATCATCACACCCCTGCCCATTTTGCATGTATCCTTCTGAAATAAAGTGTGCACTCCTACATCACTCATCTTGTTGATAGATATCATGTTTCTTTCCAAACTCAGAATATGTATCACACCTGGAAGGGTTCTACTCCTCCCATCTTGTGGTATTAGTTGGAATCTTCCCCATCTAATAATTTTGGTTGTTGATTCATCCCCCGATAACACATCTCCCCCTTCATATATCTTATATTTGCAGAACCATTCTCTTTGATGTGTCATATGACATCCCGATCCGACTGTGTACTGGTCAATGCCATATATACATCGCCTCCTTTATCTGGAGTAGTATTTCTCTCAGTTGACTGCTTCTCATTGGATCGTGTACCGACTTCTATCGTCGCCAACTTACAATCCCTTTTTAATGCTCAGATCTACCGCATTTCCAACATCTTCTCATTGTATGAACTGGGGATTTAGATCTACCATTCGACTTAGACTTTCTACTGGAGAATTTACCTTTATCTCTATCGACCGACCGACCTCTCACCATTGGGGCATATTTTTTCGATCCTTCCATGTTCTTCCATCTCATTTATTCTAATAATAGAGATGCAACCACATCTTCTAGCGCTAAGGTGGTTGAATTGTTCCTTATAGCCACAACTAAGCTATCCCAAGAGTCTAACAAATAAAATATTAGGCTAATACATTTCTCTTCCTTGGTGATTTTAATATCCAAAGATGATAACTGCCTTATTATAGTATTGAATGCATTCATATGATTAGTTATTGAGTTCCCATCACTCATCCTTAGAAGATACAACTTCTTCCTAATGAACAACTTGTTTACCAAGTATTTTGACTAGTATAAGCTTCCCAACTTGTCCCATAGATTCTTGGCTGAGTCTTCACCTCAGACATTCAACATCACCAAATCTACAAGACAAAGTCGAATCATACTCCTTTCCCTTCTTTCGAGTTTCTCCCGTTCTTCCCTCGACATACCTATCATAATGGTACCTGAACAAACCATTTTCCATTGTTTTCAATCTACAAGGAGATATTCAATTTTGAGCTTTCAAAGCTCAAAATTCTGGCAATTGAATTTTTCGATCTCTATCCTCAAATTTCTTGCCATTATTTCAATCACAACTTTAAATATCATTGACTTACAACTCTCACTAGACCTAGGGTTTAAATTAGATCCACGATCTATTTTTACCACTCATTACAATACGTCTTAGACAGGCTCTGATACCACATGTTAGGAAATAGACATCCACACTAAACCAACTAGGAAAGAGAAGACATATTTAAACAAGAAAATAAATGACAAACACAACACACAAAGGTTTTACCCTGGAAACCCAAACGAGAAAACCAAAATCCTTGAACTTCTTTCTCTGTTGTTGTCTCATTCTTTCAAAATAAAGAGTTACATGACTAACCTTGGTCTACACCTAAGACATAAACATCATCATACTCTCTTTCTTTACACAAGAACAACCCTGCAACCAATTTAAATTTCATCTACATGACCATCAACCTCTAAAKATTGATCAACATAATAAAATTACAACACACCTTATTTATAGGCTTTACAACATGCAAAACCCTAAATCATGGTGCCCAAAAATGGTTATAGATCCACGCAAATGATTGGCTGCAAATCTTGTCAATCTCAGGATTCTGTTACAATCGACTTTAGTTGGATTACCAGTCGACCTCCAATCAATCTTCGGTTGGTTTCTATTCAACCTCATGTCGACCTCCTATTTGGTTGACCTTGGACTTCCCCATCGATCACTTCGACTTCGACCTCGACTTAACCATCGACTCGACTTGACTCATTAGTTAATTATTTACCCAATTAATCCACCTTGACTAGACATTCAAATGACTATTCTTTCACTACAAAGAATATAACAACCCAACAGGTTTGGTTGTAGCAACAATCATTTCAGGAACTAGGCATCTGATTTGACATGATTTTTTGTTATGGCTTCTCCCTCTCGTACATGGTTGGGAATCTATATCATGCATTCTTTAGTTTGGGTGGTTCCCTACCAGAGGTTTATAGTATTGTGACCTCCTCATTGCAATCGGTCTTAAAGCTATGCTAGCTCGTCGACTCTTTGTTGTTCCCTGTCATATGGCATAGAGGAGGTGTGCCATTGCCAAGTAGCAATTCTCCCAACTAATACAACACGTCGAAGATCTTAGGATGTTGACACAGGCTTTGCAAGTTTGAATGGGTGGTATCTCTACTCAGGTCATCTCTATCTTGGAATTATTCATCCATCATCGCCAGTCTATGCAGCAACTATAGGACAAATGTGGAGCATTGAGAAGTCAATTGGAAGACCTTTTGTCTTTCCTTCACCAGATNTTTGACATGATTTTTTGTTATGGCTTCTCCCTCTCGTACATGGTTGGGAATCTATATCATGCATTCTTTAGTTTGGGTGGTTCCCTACCAGAGGTTTATAGTATTGTGACCTCCTCATTGCAATCGGTCTTAAAGCTATGCTATCTCGTCGACTCTTTGTTGTTCCCTGTCATATGGCATAGAGGAGGTGTGCCATTGCCAAGTAGCAATTCTCCCAACTAATACAACACGTCGAAGATCTTAGGATGTTGACACAGGCTTTGCAAGTTTGAATGGGTGGTCTCTCTACTCAGGTCATCTCTATCTTGGAATTATTCATCCATCATCGCCAGTCTATGCAGCAACTATAGGACAAATGTGGAGCATTGAGAAGTCAATTGGAAGACCTTTTGTCTTTCCTTCACCAGATTCATGTTCCTCCACCAACCTCCCCCAGTTGAGATGTGGCTTCCTCTCCTGAGATCATCTTCAAACTCCTCGAATTGAACTCTCCATATTTAGGGTTAACAATGTATGGCATCAATATGAAGATTCACTCCCCCCTGGTTAATAACAAACGTTGTGCTCTTTTTGATTTTGTTTAGGGGTTTTTATGAAGGTTTATACTGTAAAGAATTTTGAAGTGGGTTCTCTTTCTGAACATCTACACTCTCTAATTACAATTGGGTTTAGCGATCCATCAGAGGCCTATGAGAGCCTAGTTTTTGTAAGAACAACCGTCCTTTGTACTATTGTTGTGCACAATTTTGCCACAACCTTTATTCAATACAACATCTTCGAGTTTCAGTTATATATATATATATATATACAACCTCCCCCAGTTGAGATGTGGCTTCCTCTCCTGAGATCATCTTCAAACTCCTCGAATTGAACTCTCCATATTTAAGGTTAACAATGTATGGCATCAATATGAAGATTCACTCCCCCCTGGCTAATAACAAACGTTGTGCTCTTTTTGATTTTGTTTAGGGGTTTTTATGAAGGTTTATACTGTAAAGAATTTTGAAGTGGGTTCTCTTTCTGAACATCTACACTCTCTAATTACAATTGGGTTTAGCGATCCATCAGAGGCCTATGAGAGCCTAGTTTTTGTAAGAACAACCGTCCTTTGTACTATTGTTGTGCACAATTTTGCCACAACCTTTATTCAATACAACAACATCTTCTGAAGTTTCAAGAGAGAGAGTATAGAGTATATATATATATATATATATATATATATATGCTATATATATATATATATATATATATATAATTTTGTACTAAATAATCATATAAAAGTAGTTATTTTATATTTATTTTATTGTAAATAATGATAGTCATGTCCTTTGGGAAAGGACATGACTATCATTATTTACAATATAATAAATATATAATGTATTTTTTAAAAAGTGCACATGAAATCATAAAGAAAGTTTTCTAAGTGCTTATAAATTGCGTGTGAAGAAATATAAACTTTTATGGATAAATTTTTGCATGGTGGACAAAAAATAAAGAAAGGAAATATAAATCTTTCTTAGGACGAGTTTTATAAGTATTCAAGTAAAAGTGAGTAACGTGGAAAGGAAAAAGGAAAAAGTAATCTTTCTTTAAACAAAGAATAAGTTTTATAAGTATTCACGTAAAAATGAATAACATGGAAAGGAAAATGTATGGCTATGATCATTTACATATAATAAATATATAATAATGATTTAATAATGATTTATATGACTAAGTACAAAATGATTTATATATTATTATATACATGTAATATACTTTAAGTATATATTACATTAAACTATCTTCTCATAGTCACCTCTCTGAAATCTTGTATGGAAAAGAATTATCATGTCCTTGTGTCTTCATAGTACTCCATCTTTGATTTTTTGTCCTTTGCATATTGAATTGTATTTCCTTCAGAGGCCTAATATCCTCTCAATGGATGTCCATTACTAATGCTTTGTCTAAGCTTAGAACAACTTCTAGACCCTTGGTAATTTCACCATTATATACTCGAATCCCTTTTCAAATTTTAAATTATTCTTCCCTACTATTAAAAATAAACTTGAGAAAAACCTTCCTACCCTTCTCATAATTAATCAAGAAGATATTACTCCTCCATCTTCCTTATCCTCCCTACATTCTAAAGTGAAGAATATCACATTTATATTCTAAAGTGAAGAATATCACATTTATAAATTTTCAGAATGTAAAACTCTACCTTATTATGACGACCAAAAATGTGTTGCACTTTCAATTAAAGCACTTACTCAATTGTATCACAGGTCCCAATGTGCCTTCCTCCTTACGCATGGCATCATCTAGAAAAATATTAATAACAAAAAAATTATTTCAATATCGATTATAAATAAATATTTCAATGTATATTATAAACAAAATAATTTTATATCCACTATATATATAAAATAATTAGAAAATATATATGATTCTATTGATAGGTGCTTTCTACATTCCAATATGAGGTAGATATCTAATTCCTTGCTATTAAAATGGAGTTGACAAGTCACATTCAACTAAAAATATTAATAAGATAAATAAAATATTTCAATATCATATCTCTCTCTCTATATATCATATATATAGTAATTGAAAGTGAAAAAATTCTTATTGTTAAAACATTTCAATGGTATGTTGCTCAATATGAGGGAGATGTGTAATTCCTTTCGTGCTTAACATAGAGTTGACACGTGGTGAACACACACACACACACACACACACACACACACACACCAACATAGATCCATCTTAACTCTGGATAAATCATGTGTCGAGAGGGATCAAATCTCTCAAGGTGCAAACCTTTCCTCAAGTTTTTTCCATCTAAAAAATGTTTTTACCTCAAATGACTTTATCTCTCTTGGCCCATGATAGATCCAAAGTTAAGATGGATCTAAGCTGGTTGCACTAAAAGGCGTTTTTTACAGCTCAATAGGAGGGAGATGTGTAATTCATTCTGTGGTCAACATGGAGTTGACACGTGGCATTTAAAAAAACCTATTAATAACAAAAAAAATATTTTAATGTCGGCCATAAATAAAATATTTCAGTGTCATTATATTTTTTTTGTTATTAATATGTTTTTTTAAACGCCACTATCAGGGAGATGTGTAATTGAAAGTAGAAAAAATCTGGATTTGTTGAAAGGTGCTTTCTACATCCTACTACGAGGGAAATGTGTAATTCCTTCAGTGACTAACATGGAGTTGACACGTGGCATTAAAAAAATATTAATAACAAAAAAATATTTCAATGTTTACCATAACTCTAGATCTATCATGTGCCAAGAGGGATCGAATCCCTTGAGGTGCAAACCTTCCTCAAGTTTTTTCAATCTAAAAAATGTTTTCACCTCGAGGGGCTTGATCTCGCTTGATGCATGATAGATCCAAAGTTAATATGGATCTACATTGGTTTTATCGTTAATTCTATATTGATAGCATCTAAAATCTTTACCATAGTCGTTGAAGTTTATAACAAATTCTTTTTAGTCATTAGAGTTTGACGATACAAAAAGTTGGAGTTTTCATTGATAAAGAATTTTGATTGATTTTTTGATGATTTGGTCAATTCAGAGGCAAAACCCCTATGAACATTGTTCCACCATTCATAAGCCTTGGATCATAGTAGAACTCTGGTCATCCCTGAAATTTCTACTGGATTCTTATTAGATTTGTGGTGAGAAAGAGGGTCCATTTTTTACAAGATTAACTTACTCCAAGCTTCAACTCCTAAAACGTTTTTTTTAAAGTATATTGAACAAGATGAAGACTAAACATTTTACGTTTTTGACCTTTTTTATTTGTCAACACTGAAATTCTGTGAGACAATCTTTGCTGAAACTACAATTTTGGATGGATAAAATTGTTGTTTTTAATGCACAAATAATCCAACACCCTCGAATATCGCCTCTGCAATTAAATTCTACAATGTTGATATTTGATATTTGCAATCCCATCAATCCAAAATGATTACTGCCAAATTTTAATCTAAAAATGTTGGTTTCTCTTCCCATCATTCTAAATGAATAAATAAAAACTAATTTCTCAAACATTTAAACCACTCGATTTAAATTTTATTTTTTATTTTTTATTTAATTGATTTAACCTTTTTATAATTGTTAAACGATCCTCTCTATATAAATCAATTTCTTCATTAAAGTTAAAGGTTTTAATTACAATGTAGTAACCATGTTTATTAAATGGTTAAACCTTATATAAAAGTGATACCAAGTATAAATCCATTTCTTCATTAAAGTTAAAGGTTTTAATTACAATGTAGCAACCATGTTTATTAAATGGTTAAACCTTACATTAAAGTGATACCAAGTTTAGCTTAAGTATGTTTTGCATGATCTTAATTCTTTGATCTACCAATGTCTCTTTACTTTTAAGAGTGAGCCTTCTTGACATTACTCATTGTTTTGCTTCTTGGTGGAGAGGATGTCTTTGAAAGATTAAAACCTCTCAATACCAAACACTGATTTCCAATTTGAGCCGTCCTTTGAAGCATTATTATGAGTGTTGCTTGATGTTTTTTCATTTTTAAACTTCTATCCATCTCCACCCTTTCCCTTTCCAAGGGGAACCATGCAACTTACTGAATTCTCCTAGAGGGTTTCCTATAGGATCTTTGAGAAATTTAGGTTATTCTTCCAAACATCTTGATGGTATTCAATCAACTTCCCATGAGGTTGTTTCCCTTAAGAAATTAAGAGGAGTTTGGGGATCGTCATTGTGTTTTTTTTTTTCATTTGAAAGTTCTAATGAACTTAAAGGAGCTTTCCCTAAGGCTAAATTACTCATTCCTTTACATGATGTTACATGCTTAGGGATTTCTAGCACTTAATAACACATTGATGTTGACCTACTTCAAATCCATCAGGTGGACTTATGAGTCTTTGTAGGATTTTTGGTTGAAGCCCTTGAGGCGACATCCTTAAAAATTTGATTGGGTAAGAAATAACTTAGTGACTAGTACCACAACAAGATCTATACCTTAAATTTGCTTGCTTATAATTGATTTTTTTTTTTAGTTTAAACGACAACTTTCACATATATATGTATTTCCTTTGGAAGGCTTACACTCAAATCCACCTTAATAGAAATTATTGCACAATTGTATTAGGGCCCGAAGTAGTCTTCGAGGACATTTAAATAAATATTTCAAGGCACTTCCTACTCAATTAAAGGGATTCCTTTGTCCATAAATGAATAGTAAGGTTTAGGTTCCTCTTCCAAATACACAGAGGACAAGACCTATATCATGGGATTGAAAGCACGATGCCAAGTTTTAATGAACAACCTTACATTCCCTTAGAACCATTAGTTGTTCCTCAACACATTTTCTTTATCTTTAATTACTATAAAACCCATGATACATTCTTCAATATAGGGGTGAATAAAAAATTTCCCCAATAAAAATGGATTCTATGTTCTTAAAATCAAAGAATGTAGATCATACCACTTTTTCCAAAGGTTGTAGAAGTGGCAAACTAGTACATGAGAATTGAAGAAGTATTCCATAAGCTTAACCATAAAGTATTGAACTTAGCAATTCGATCCATGAGAGTTTTCTCCACATACAATTCTCCTTGTAATTGGGAGAACAATACATCCATGTAGTAATATTTCTAAACAAAAGGACTCATGACCGTTGAGGATAAATTAACTCCAAATCATGGCAAGGGTAGAAAGGAATAATTTAATGAAGGAGTGACAACCTTCTTACAAGACTCGGTCATGATCCTTGAAGTATTGGCGAGTTGGATGGGTTCCTCTTCCCTCAAAATGATGGAAGAGCACAACCCCTTAGAGGCTAATGGAGGAGCTCCAAGTAGATTCATTAGAACCACCATATTTCTTTGTGAACGTAATGCAAAGGGCACTCGATGGGATTTTGGAGTAAAGGAAACATTAGAGTATGTTATATAGGTGAGAACACTTGCAACCATGGTAGCTAAAGAAAAACCCAATTATTTCATTGTGCTGTATTCTAAATTAATCAGCTAATGATGTAGTGGTAAAGATTTTGGACCCACAAATGATAAAAAGCCTCATGGAGTTACAAATCTATATATTTTTGTGAAAGGGGTAAACTCAAATCTATATATTTTCGTGAAAGGGGTAAACTCAAGATCACTTAGATGTCCACACATTTGGAAAAAGGATCTTTACCCCTCCTCTCTCCTTGTTCATCAACCCTGTTGAGAGGTGCATTTTCTTTAACTTGTAACTTTTACATATCATACATACTTTAAGTGATTCTTTGTTTTTTTTTCTATATGATTGATGGTTTATATTCTAAATCTTCTGAATCTTGTTGTTTGTATGTATTTTTAGTCACTGCGCAGGGAGTATACTTTCATTTACAAGTCAAATTAGTTTGATTTTGCATTATTTTGTTTTCCTTGACATAAATTTTCATAATGTTTTACTGCATTTAAAAAAAATCATATATTAAAGGAATTTTTTTCATAATTAAAAATAAACTTATCAATTTTTAAGTTTTGGTCATTTAATTTTTTTGATTGGGGAAGGACATTCTTGATGAGAGATAAACCCATGGAGTGTTGGACATATGTTTCATTTTTTTTGTAGGTTTCTAAAGCAAAGGGGGCCTGGTCATCCTATGCCTCCGAAAGTAATTTTTAGGGTTTTTTTTTTTTTTTGTTCATTTTGTGTTTTTTTGCCAATGGTTTTTCGACCCATTATAAATTAATTTTAATTAAGGAATTAGGGTTGTAATCTAATCCAGGTTAACATACTAGAGTTTGGCGGTCGCAAAATATCTAAATATTATATCGTGAATGATGAAGTTAATAAGGAGAAAGAGAGAGGTGCAACTCTCAAGTTGGTTAGCTTTCTTGGTTAAGGGTTTCTAGGGTAGATCTTTGTGTACTGTGTGTGCCATTGTTATTCTCAAGTTTTTTTTAGATTATGTTGGTATTGCTTTTATTGCATAGGTTTATCAAACTCTTCAAATGGTATTAAAGTGAGGTTATTGACTTCAAGGGGATGGCTTGCTGGGTATGCATTATATTCTTTGCATGTATGTGGGGGGTTGTGTCGGATTTGACGATCCTCCCCCTAGTAGTGGTGTATGTGTGCATCGGGTGGTGGCTAGGCGCTACCCGAGGGGGGTCTTAGGGGGGTAGGATTATCCCCCATGATAGGCAAAGGGATTTACCTGAAGTTGACAGAGTTTAGGGCAATGCCCTAATTATTTTTGGGCGATTTTTGCTATTTTTAGCAATTTTCTAAACTAATCCTGAATTAATGGATTAATGTTTTGGTAGCTGTGGCATACCTAAATTATTGTATATATTGTATTGTGAATGGTGAAATTAATACAATGAAGAGTTGGAAGGTGTGACACCCAGGAAGGCTGGTTTTCTTTCGGTTAGGGTTTCCAACGTAAATCTCTGTGTACTATGTGTAAGAGCCATTGATTAATTTCTATTTTTCTTAAGAATATGTATGCATTTTTTTACTTCACATGTTTAAAACTTACATGTGGTATCAGAGCTCATTTTTGGCTTAAAGGGGACGCCTTTGTTGTTAAGGGTTTGGCTTAGTTTCGTGAGATCAAGTATATCTTGGGTCTATGATAAACCTAGGCTCAATGGGAGCTTTGCAGTGGTGATTCGTGTATAGAAATAAAATGGTGAGCAGTTCTAAAATTTATATTGAGAAATTTAATGGGCAAATATTTGAGTTATGGAATCTCAAGATGGAGGACCTTCTTGTAGATAGAGAACAATGGGTTGTTGTGGATCCTGGTATTGCACCTGCAGGTACGTCGATAGAATACTGGACGGAGTTGGAGAGGAAGGCAAGGAGTACAATACGGATGTGTCTTTCAGATTAATTGCTACTAAATGTCTTAAGAGAAACTACAACCAAGGCATTATGGGATAAGTTAGGGAATTTGTATTAGTCGAAGTCCCTGGTAAACAAATTGTTTCTTTGAAAGAAGTTGTATCATATTAGGATGTAAGATGGAGATATTTTGATAGAGAATCTAAATGCATTCAATACTTTGGTATGTCAACTTGTCTATGTTGATATTAAGCTCATGGAAGAAGATAAGTGTATTACCTTATTATGTTCTTTGTTAGACTCCTGGGATAATCTGGTTGTAGCAATTGGTAATACCACTAAATATGCATTGCCATATGAGGATGTAGTTGCATCCTTGTTATCAGAAGAGATGAGGCAAAAGAGAATGGATAGTCAGAGCATAGATGCTTTATTTGTAAGAGGCCATCCCCAATATAGGAATGAAAATAAGTCTTCGGGGGGAGATCTAAATCTAGAGGTAGTTCTAAATCCCCAGGAAAATATTTGAGGAAATGCTAGAAGTGTGGTAAAGTTGGTCATTATAAGAAAGATTATAGGTCTAAGAATGTTGATAAAGCAAAGGGATCTCATGATACCTCTTCCATAGAGGTGAAAAACTCCACAGAAGAAGGTGGTCAAGTTTACCTGGCATCTATAGGTACACCTGTAGATCGTGGTGTATGGTTGATCAAATTAGGTGCATCATTTCATATGACTCCCCATAGGGAGCGATTCCATGAATATGAAAAGTACGATGGTGGTGATGTCTTCCTAGGAGATGAATCGACAAACAAAATCATGAGACATGGAAGGGTTAAACTATTGTTGAAAAATGGAAGGATTAGAACTCTCCCTAGGGTTCTACACATTCCAAATCTAGCTAGGAGCCTAATATCTGTAAGTAAGTTGGGTGATGCATACATGGATACTTTATTAAGAAAGGGTATTTGCAATATGGTACGAGGAGAAATGGTATTGATGAGGGGAGTTCGATGTGGAACTCTGTACAAGTTGTTGGGAAGTACTTATACTGATGGTTGTAACAGTTCTATTGTCTTTGAGAAAAGAAATAAATAAGACATGATTCGTACTATCCCTAAAAAAGGCCATGCAGTGGGATCAAAGACATGGACATATTGGAGAAAAAGGCCTTTGAACACTACATGGTAAAGGTATGCCTAATTGCACTTTGGATTTTGATTTCTGTGACCAATGCCTATATTGTAAACATAATCAAGTAAGATTTCCATCTCGTGTTACAAGAGAAAAGGGGGGCTTATAATTGATACACAATGATGTGTTTGGACTCATGCTTGTTCCATCACTAGGTAAATCTGTGTATTATGTTTCATTCGTAGATGATTTCTCAAGGAACACATCGATTTATTTTCTTAGGAAGAAATCTGAGGTATTTGATAAATTTAAAGAGTTTAAGTTTTTTTCCTCTAAAATTAGACAAAGAAGAAAATAAAAGTATTGAGGATGGATAATGGTGGATAATTCTGTGGAAATGAATTCGAAGAATTCTGTAAGAAGTGTGGTATAGCAAGGTAGAAGACTGCTCCATACACACCTTAGGAGAATGGAGTTGCAGAAAGGATGAACAAGACGTTGATGGAAAAAGAAAGGAGCATGCTTAGTGGTGATGGGTTAGGACAAGAATTATGGGTTGAGGCTATGGATATTGCATGTTACTTGGTCAACCGATCACCTTCATCAACACTGGATGAAAAATCTCCACACGAGGTATGGAATGGTAAGAAACCCTCTCTTGAACATCTTAGAGTGTTTGGCTGTGATGTTTATGTACATGTTCCAAAGAAAAATAGGAGTAAGTTGGATAATAAAGATGAAAAGTGTATCTTTGTTGGTTATAAATATGGTATAAAAGGCTATAAAATTTGGAACCTAGAAACTAAGAAGGTTGTCTACAGTCGAGATATTGTTTTAAGAGAGGTTAAATATGTTCCCAAATAGGAACTCCTACAAAGGAAAAAATAATATGAGAAAATAGAGTTTGAGTTGGATGATGCAAAATTTGACTCAACAGAAGAAGATGAATTATAAGAAGAAGAACCTCATACTCCAATATTGAGGAGATCAACGAGGGAATGAAGGAAACCATAAAGTTATAGTCCACCTAATTTTTGTGCTAATTTTGATTTATCTATTACTGATGATGATCCTAGAACTGTCAGGGAAGTAGTGAATTCAGAGGATAGTAAACTACAGAAGAAGACCATGGTTGAAGAGATGGATGCCTCGAATAAGAATGAGGCTTGGGATCTAGTTGAGTTGCTAGTTGGAAGAAAATATGTTGGTAGAAAATGGTTGTTTAAGAATAAGTTTAATATAGAAGGCAAAGTGGAGAAATACAAATCTCAGTTAGTAACACAAGGTTATTCCCAGGTAGAGGGAATTGAATTTGGTGAAATTTTTTCTCCTGTTGCCAAGTTAAATTCTATTAGATTTCTTTTATATGTTGCTGCTTCTTTTGATTTTGAAGTAGAACAGATGGATGTCAAGACAACATTCCTACATGGGGATCTGAAAGAAGAAATCTACATGAAGCAAACATAAGGCTTTGTAGTGAAGGGAAATAAAGAGCTGGTCTGTAAGATAAATAATTCACTATATGTCCTGAAACAATCACCTAGGATGTGGTACCAAAAGTTTGACACATACATCATTGAACTGGGATTTGTGAGAAGCAGAGATGATCGCTATGTAAATTCCAAGCAGGTTGGTAATCACTTCATTTATGTAGTCTTGTATGTCAATGACATGTTGCTAGTAGGAAACACCATGGATAATATCAAGGATGTGAAATTACAACTATCCTCCAATTTTGACATGAAGGATCTTAGTGCTACTAACTTCATTATAGGAATGTAGATTAAAAGAGATTGAGAAAATAGGAAACTCTAATTGAATAAGAGAAAACATGTTGAGAAGATATTGTAGAGGTTTAATATGCAAGAAAGTAAACTGGTCAAGGTTCCTATTCCTATAGGTGTAAAGTTATCTGCAAATCAATGTCCTATGACACATGAAGAGGAAGAGTACATGTACCATGTTTTGTATGATAGTGCAGTTGACAATTTGATGTATGCAATGGTATGTACTAGACCAAACATTGCACATGCAATGGGAGTTTTGAGCAGGTATATGTCAAAACCAGGGAAGGAGCATTGAACAAGATTAAAGACGGTTTTCAAGTATTTCTGTGGCACTACTAGTTATGGATTATGCTACCAAGGAAGACTAGGATTGGACATAGTGTTGGACATACATGGGTTTGTTGATGCATACTGGGCTGGAGATTTGGATCGAAGAAGATCTACAAGTGGGTATGCGTTTAACCTTTTTGGAGGAGAAATTAGTTTCATGAGCAAAAGACAGGCCGTAGTGGCACTCTCAAATACATAAGCTGAATACATGGCAGCTATTCATGCAAGCAAGGAAGCAATATGGTTACATAGATTGTGTTCAGGTATTGGGTTGGTAAAACAAGCAGTAAGATTAGATTGTGACAGTCAGAGTGCAATCTTCCTAGCAAAGAACCCAACTTATCATTCAAAGACAAAGCATATTGATGTTTAATATCACTTTGTGAGAGACATGGTTGAAAACAAGAAGGTGTTGTTGGAGAAGGTTGACACTTTGAATAATGTTGTAGATTCATTGACAAAGTCTATGAGCACTGAGAAGTTCTCATGGTATAGAGAAACAATGGGTATTGTTGCCCTGGATTGTTGACTATGTAATCCTGTGACCCCCTGTATGCAAAGAAAACTACAAGTGGGAGAATGTTGGGTATATGTTATATTCTTTGCATGTGTGTGTGTGGGGGGGTGCGTCGGATTTGATGATCCTCCCCCTAGTGATGGTGTACCTGTGCATCATGCATTGCTCGAGGGGGGTCTTAAGGGGGCCAAGATTCCCCCCCCTGATAGGCAAAAGGATTTTCCCAAAGCCAATGGGGTTCGGGGAAACACCTCATAATTATTTTTTGGGGGCGATTTTTGCTACTTTTAACTGTTTTTCGCTATTTTTTGCAGGTTTCTAAACTAATCCCAGATTAAGGGATTAGGGTTTTGGTAGTTGCGAAATACCTAAAATATTGTTTATATTGTATTGTGAATGATGAAATTAATACAATGAAGAGTTGAAAGGTGTGGCACCAAGGAAGGATGGTTTTCTCCCGGTTAATGGTTTCTAGCATAAATCTCTGTGTACTATGTATATCAACCATTGATTAATTTCTATTTTTCCTAAGAATCTATATGTATTTCTTTACTTCACAATTTTAAAACTTACATTCCTTTGTTTCTAGGGTTTATCTCATTCTATGAAGAGCAAGGTTATCTTGGGTCCATGATAACCTTGTGCTTGAGTAGGATCTTTATGTAGTGAATCTAATGTAAAAAAGAAGGTAGGTAGTTCGAGAATAAAAATTGATTAGTTTAATGACCAGAGCTTCAAGTTATGGAAGCTAAAGATGGGACATCTTCTTGTAGATATAGAATAGTGGGTTGTTGTGGATCCATGTATAAAACCTACTAGTATGCTGAAAGAATATTGGAAAAAGATAAAAAGAAAGGTGAGAAGTATGATTTGACATTGCCTCTTGGATTTAGTGTCATTGAATGTCTCTAGAGAAGACACTACAAAGAGGGAATTTATATCAATCAAAGTCCTCGATAAAGAAGTTATTTCTTCAAAGAAGCTGTATCATCTTAGGATGGAAGATGGTGACTTTGTGACAAAGAATCTAAGTGCCTTCAATACTATGGTAAGTCAACTTGTCTTTGTTGATATTAAGATGGAGGAAGAAGATAAATGTATTAACTTATTTTATTCTCTACTAGATTCTTGGGATAATCCGATTATAGCAATTGGTAGTACCACTCAATTTGCATTGACGTTTGAAGATGTATTTGCATTCTTGTTATTAATGAAAATGAGGATAAATTCCATGGAGGGTGTGGCCAAGGATGTTTTATATGTAAGAGGCTGGTCCCAAGAGAGAAAAAATATGTCTTCAACGACTAGATCTAAATCTCCAGGGAAATATTTAAGAAAATTATAGAAATGCAGTAAAGATGGGAATTATCAGAAAGATTGCAGATATAAGAATGTTGATAAAGTAAGGTATCTAATAATGCTCCTTCCATAGAAATGGAAACCTCCGTGGAAGAGTCATATATAGATACACATGTAGATCGTGATGTATGGTTGGTTGACTTGGGTGCTTCATTTCATAAGATTCCTCACAGGGAGTCATGGTTTTGTGAATATGAAAAGTACAATGGAGGTTATGTTTTCATAGGAGATGAATGGATAGCCAAAATAACAGGGTGTGTGTTAGGATATTTAGACACTTAGAAGTTAGTAAGATCTACTTGGTCTATTGTGTCGTTAGGTAAAAGTGTGTTTTCTAGTGTGTTTCTTTAGTATGCATTAGTATGCATTTGTAGTTAGGAAATTTGACGGTTCCCGACATAGAGTAATCTGACGGTTCATACTCTCCTCGATCTTAACGACCATTGATCCATGGATTAACACCCGATTGGTCCATGATCTATATTTAAAGAGCATGGAGGGTCATTTGCCGATGATCGATTGTGAGAAACTCTCTTGTAAAATCTCTCTGTAATCTTTTTCTTTGCATTAATAAACTGCTCCAAGTGGCCGCGTTGGC